>MU227429.1:222337-238187 GCA_018584345.1 Thuja plicata
TTCCCTCTCTAAAAGACCTCTCAAGAGATGATGCTACTAGTAAACAAAAGGATACATTCACAGCTAATGCAGTTGCCAAAGAAGCCCTTATAAGTGCACTATCTGACAGTGAATTCTCTGAGATCAAAAAAGTAGACAAAGCATACACAATATGGAAGTACTTAGAAGACATGTTTGAAGGAGATATCCAAGCAAAGAATGCGCGCAAGAAGACATGGAAAAAGAAATACAATAATCTTGAGATGTTACCTAAAGAGAACATCAGAGCCTACAATCAAAGGATAAATGAAGCAGTTTCTGGAGTCAAAAACAATGGTGGAAAAATATCAGAAGAAGACATAATGGACAACCTGATGACTACATTAACAGCAGACTATGAGAGCAAGATCAATATTCTAGATGAAACCATGCAATTTTCAAAAGACTTTAAGAGAGAGACTTTGATCAGTAAAATCTCTGCATTTGAGATATCAAGATTGAAGACTGAACCCAAAAGTGAAACAATCTTCAAAGCCTCAGTCCATGGTAAGAAAACTTTACACACTTCAAATGCGAAAGAAGAAGTTGATAAAGAGCTAGAAGAAATTATTGCCAAGATTGCTAAAAGAGAAAAGAAAGGCAAAGGAAAGTATGAAGGACAACTTCCATTCAAATGTTTTTTATGCAACAAGATTGGTCACTTTGCATCCAAGTGTCCCATAAGAGTAAAGAAATTCAGATCTGATTATAAACCAAAATATAGAAAGGAATGCTATCATGCTGAAGAAGGTGTAACTGATGAAAATTCAGGAGAAGATGAAATTGGATTCGTTGCCCTTAAAGACATGGAAAAATTGCTTGAGGAATTGGACATTGAAGATGAAAAGGAAGCACAGGAGTTAGCCCTAATTTCCAAAGCAGACATCAAAACTGATTGGATCATTGACAGCGGATGCTCTCACCACATGACCGGTGATAAAGACAGATTTGTTCATTTAGACAAGTACAAAGGTGGTATGGTTGGATTTGGAGATAACACTCCCAAACCTATCATAGGCAGAGGATCTATCACCCTGGATGGAAAGAACAAGATAGATGATGTTTTGTATGTTGATGGATTATATCACAACTTACTAAGTGTTGGACAGTTACTTGACAAAGGTTATCATTTGGAATTCAAAGAAAACAAATGCATTATTAGCAACAAAGGAGACATGATTGCATCAGGCTCAAAAACAAAAGGTAATGTTTTTCAGCTCAATTCATATGTAAGTTGTTTTGTTGCAAAAGTGGATGACAGTTGGTTATGGCACAAAAGACTCTATCATATCAATTTTGATAATATAGTAAAGATAAGCAATGTCAAGGCAGTTAAAGACATTCCAAGTATTGCAAGACCAGTTGACACAATGTGCAGGGAATATGTTATGGGAAGCATGTAAGGAGCTCTTTCAGAAGCAAGCAGAACTCAGTTGTAAACAAGTTAGACCTAGTGCATACAGATTTATTTGGTCCTACTCAAACAAGATCATACGACGGAGAAAGGTATTTCATTTTGTTTGTTGATGATTTTTCAAGGATGATGTGGGTTGCGTTCTTAAAGGAGAAATCTGAAGCCTTTGAGAAGTTCAAAATATTCAAAGCCAAAGTTGAGAATGAATCTGGATTAAAAATTAAGTATCTGAGATCAGATAAAGGAGGAGAATTCACCTCTGACCAATTTTATGACTACTATGAAGAACATGGAATCAAAAGACAGTTGAGTGCACCCAGAACCCCTCAGCAGAATGGGATAGCAAAAAGAAGGAACATGATCATACTTGATACAGCGCGCACTATGATGATTGAAGGAAAAGTTGCGCACACCTATTGGAGAGATGCAGTCAATACAGCAGTCTATACTATCAACAGAACACAACTAAGACCAGGCGCAGATAAGACACCTTATGAACTTTGGTTTGGTAATGTACCTACTGTAAAATACTTCAGAATCTTTGGCAGCAAGTGCTACATCAAGAGAGATGATGGTGTTGATAAGTTTGATGCTAGAAGCGATGAAGGTATTTTCCTTGGTTATTCTACTAAAAGCAAAACATACAGATGTTTCAATTTAAGATTAAAGAAGATAATTGAAAGTACCCATGTAAAAATTGATGAGAAGTTCATGGTTCAAGAGAGGTACTATGAATATGCACCTATGATTGAGGATGAACCCAGGCCTAACAGTAAAAGGATTGTTATTGAAGAAATGTTTGATTGCATTGATGTATCATGTAATGAACTTGAATCAAGCAAAGAAGTATCACAGATTACAGATGAGGATGTCACACCAAAAGTTTCAAAGTTCACATCTAGGTATCATTCAAAAGATGATATCATTGGAGATCAGAGCAGCAGTGTTTTGACTAGATCCAAAGCAAAAAGTTTAACAGTGGATGAAGAGGTATGTTTACTTTCACAGATTGAACCTTTAAATGTTGAAGATACTTGCAAGGATTCTGATTGGCAAAAAACAATGGAAGAAGAATTAGATCAAATAATCAAAAATGATATATGGGAATTGGTTCCTAGACCTGGTGACAAAAATGCGATTGGAACAAAGTGGGTATTCAGGGACAAGATGAATGAAGATGGTACAGTAGTCAGAAACAAAGCAAGACTAGTGTGTAAAGGATATGCACAGAGGGAAGGGATAGATTACACTGACACATTTGCCCCTGTGAGCAAACTAGAAGCCATTAAGTTATTTCTAGCTTATGCAACATTCAAAGATTTTAAAGTACATCAAATGGATGGCAAATCAGCTTTTCTGAATGGTGACTTGAAGGAAGAAGTCTACATAGAACAGCCTGAAGGATTTAATCTATCAGATAAACCAGACATGGTATGCAGATTGAAGAAAACACTCTATGGACTTAAATAGGCCCCAAGGGCTTGGTATGAGAGACTAGATGGTTATCTTACCAAGATTGGATTCAAGAAAGGAGCAGTTGATTGTAACCTATTCATAAGAGAAACACTTGATGGATTATTACTTGTTGCTATATTTGTTGATGACATTATCTTTAGAGGTAATGACAAGCTTAGTGCAGAATTTGCAAAAGAAATGTAGAATGAGTTTGAAATGAGCATTATTGGTCCTATAAAATATTTTTTGGGATTGAATGTAAAGCAGACAGATAAAGGAATATTCATAAATCAGTTCAAATATGTGAAGGAAATATTGATGACTTTCAAGATGGAATACTGTAAGCCAGTATGCACTCCTATGATAACAGGAAGCAAGCTTTCTAAAGAAGATGATTCCGCAACAGTTGACAAGACATTGTACAAGTCTATGATTGGAAAACTTATATATCTTACTCAATCTAGACCAGATATATCTAATGCAGTTGGCATTGTTGGTAGATTTGCAGCTGAACCAAAACAGAATCACCTAATGGAAATAAAGAAAATATTCAGATATCTAAAGGGAACTATAGACTAGGGCTTATGGTATCCGAAATCAGAGAATGTACAACTTCATGTGTATACAGATGCATATTGGGTAGGTTGTATTGATGACAGGAAGAGTACTTCTGGAGAAACAGTATTCCTTGGAGATAGGTTGGTTTCTTAGGTAAGCAAGAAGCAGAATTGTATCTCTCAATCGACAGCAGAAGCTGAATATGTTGTAACAGCATTGAATTGTTCAACAATGGTTTGGATCAAGCAGATGGTTAAAGATTTTGGTATACAGGTCGATTATCCTATTGTTATTCACTGTGATAACACTAGTACTATCAATATGTCCAAGAACCCTGTGATGCACGCAAAGACAACACATTAAAATCAAATATCATTTTCTTAGATAAAAAGTTGCAGATAATGAAGTAAAATTGGAGTATGTGAGCACTAAAGAACAGTTGGCAGATATTTTCATAAAGCCTTTATCAAAAGATACTTTTGAGTATCTCAAGGAGAAGTTGGGAGTAATTCCCTCTCCTGAGTCTGATTAGATAAAGCACCAAGTACATCAGTCCATAGTGACTGATGAATGGATGGACTGATGTACGATTGACTACTCTACTTCTAGAGTAGTACCTGTGCCTAATTGTTTATGGCGCTCTTTGTCATTGATGTCAAAGGGGGAGTATATAGTAAGGGGGAGCATATACTCTGAGAGAGTATAAACACAGACAAAGGAGCTGCAACAGTGTAGAGGAATCTTTGATGAGGATATTGAAAAGATTGTAAAAGAAAAAAGACACCATATGTTGAAGATGTTTTTAATATCATATGTTGTCATCAATGTCAAAGGGGGAGATTGTTGGAGATTTACTTTTGGCAGCTAGTTGATTGTATGTTTGTCATTGATGACAACATATAATATACAGCAGTGTTCGGTATGTACTTATCAGAATGATGCTATTAAGCCTTGCGCGGTTATATTCATGTTGTAGACATGTTTATGTTTTGTTCATACACGCAGACTCAAATATGAAGTTTTAGATTGTGTTGTGTAATTCAGTTAACGACAGTTATAGTTTCTGGAGTTTGTCTGTACAAAGTCGACGTATTGCATTGGTTCCTGAGTTGTGCCTATCTTCGGGATATGTGTGTGTATATTCAAGTTTAATTATGAGTTGAAGATAATTATCTAAAGGCGACAAACGTATTTCAACAAGATTGCAATGTTAGAGTTAATTTGGTGAGGCCGACTTTGTGAAGCGTTGTGTCTATTCAGTTTATATTCCGCGGTTGTAATTATGCTTGCGTGATAAGTTAAACCGACAAGGATGTTATGAAAAGTTGCTTAACAGGTCCATGATCTCATACTTTGAGGAAGATACTTATAGTAGTTCATTTGAGAAACGCTAAGTGTGAATGAGAAGTTAAGAGACAGAAAAAGTACAGAGCAAAATATCAGTTGTGTTTCATTCATCAAGGATCTATGTGAAGAAGTGAAAGATTACAATACATTGGAACTGATCAAGACAGCAGGTCTAATCTACAGTTCATCATCATATATAGTGCATATTTGTTCTACAGAAGGTTGTAGCCTTTGCCATTAAAGCGGTGAGCTTTTGGACAGTGAGTCCTCACCCTTAACAAGGTTATTTGTAAAAGACTCCTAACAGGGTCAAACCCTTAACCAGGGCACTATACTTATTGCATTGTAAAAAAAACTCCTAACAGGGTTGCAAGATCTTCTAACAGGGATTATTATAAACAAGTATAGTTCATTGTGGGTGTTAATTTTCACCGGGGTTTTTACCATTTGGTTTCCCCGTAACCAAATTGTGGTGTTGTCTATTGTGTTATCTGAATGTGCATTTACTTTATTGTATTATGAAGTTAATTAGCTGATAACTGATTCACCCCCCCCCGCGGCAGTTATCCTTTGGAACTATTCTAACAATGCATGTTTGGAGATGAGAAGATAGATTGTTCCCTTTCAAGGTGAACAATCTAAGTTCAAGTATTGTTCAATGCCAAGCAGACAAACCCATTGGCAACTCTACAACAGGTCTCATAAAAGTTGAACCAAAATATGAAGAAGTGGTGACTAATCTCAATAATTATTCACTTGTCTCCACTCCTGCACAATACTAAAAAGCTCAAACAATAAAAAAGACAAGGAAAGGAAAAGAGAATGTTGTTGAACAAATCTCACAATCTCATCATTTCAAGTTAGTAAAAACAACTCGAGTTTTTCAAGATCCACGCTCATATTGATATTGTGGGCTACATGAATACTAGAATGTAAATTTCTCAGTTGGAATATTTTCAAGATCATTTGGGTTAGCTTGACCAAATAGTAAAGTATGTTCAAAATGATCTTTCTTTTTTATTGAATGGGAAAAAATGGTAAAAAGCTTTTCAAAGTAGCCCCCTCTTTTACAGCAAGAAACCAAAAGATGGCAGGACAAACAAACAAATATATCTGCTAACACAAGGTTAGCCAAAAGGAACAGACATGTTGCAGCAAAGCCTCGACACAACAAAGAAAAAATAACAACACTGCAAACTAAAACCCAAGGGACCGAATAATAAGGACCAAAACTGCCTACCATTCAAGGAAAAGGTGGAAATAACATAATTGGAACTCAAGGAAAAGTCTCATACACGCTTGTAAAGGCAAAGAATCCTATAACAACAACTTTATATGAAGAGAGAGGGCTTGGCATATACATGATGATGTCAGTTGAGGAGAACAAGTAGAAAGCATTGAAGTGTTACAGAAAATAACAAGAAAAATAGTGCATATGATGTTGGGTGATGTTGGAATTGGTTACTACTGATGTTGTTGGCATTCATGTTTTGTCACTGATGTCAACATATGTTTCTGTGCACAAACTAGTTATTACTGTTGTATGATGACTGACAAAAGTGTACAAATACTATACGGATGAATCAAAATGAGCGAAAATGGGGATATGAAGAAGAATGTATGATGATCTTATTTCTAAGGTCGCTTGGCTTAATATTGCATATTGGATGAGTTACAGATGTTTTGGTAAAGACTGGTTTTTGGATTATGACAGTGATGATTGACAAAGAGTCTCTGTGTTTTGAGTATATCTTACAGGCGATGATGATTCAGGTTATGCAAGCTTAAGGGATGACAAAAGACATGTTGAGGAATGTTTGTTATGGGTCGCAAGTCGTATGAGTGATGATGACATCAGTTGTGGCATGTATTCTGGAGGAAACCTATTTCGAGCCGACTTCAGAGATGTAGCGTGTATTGTGGATTGTAGATCTTGGATTATATTTGATGTATTGTAATTGATGTATACTTGTTTTAGATACCGTGTGTATCTTAGCAAGGGGTTAAATGTTTATTTGTATATTAGGAAAGCTTAAGTGGTCGACCTAATCAATTATTGTAATAGGGTATATATGAGAGATCTTTTCTTTTGAAAAGATGTGTGTGAGAGAGAGCGTATGTATGTGTATGAAGAGAAGGTGATTGACAAAGAAGCTACTAAGCTTGATTGACTGTTGGATGTAGAATAGAGAATATGTTCATTGTACTTCATTGGAACTGACCAAGCAAAGAGTTGCTATCAGACAATTCACTAGATTGTATATTTTCTATATACACTTGTTCGGATTGTAAATCCTTGAGAGTGACCTTAACCTTTGGGCAGTGAGCCCACTGTTATTCTTGACTCCTAACAGGGTCTGTCCTTTAACAAGGACCGTGTACTGTAATGTTGTAATAAGCTCCTAAAAGAGCTAAATCTTTTAACAAGGATACTATATTCTGAGTACATCATTTGTGGGTGCTAATTCCCACCGGGGTTTTACTTTTAATAGGGTTTCCTCGACAACAAAAGATTGTGTTATTGTGTTGGCATTTACTGTGTTATCATTTGATGTGAAGTTTTGGTTTATAAATTTTAATGTTTAATAGTCTGTCTCAACTGATTCACCCCACATATGAATCATATAAAACTTGTTTGTATTAGTGACACTTCAGAGTATGAGGCATTGTTGTTGGGCCTCAAGAATGCTCAAAACATGAAGAGTGGAAGGAGATGCAGAATTGACTGTAAAGCAAATAAAAGAGCGATTGAAGTTAAGGATTACCTAAGACATAACACTGAGATGTTAGAGGCAATCCATAGTTCAGAGTTGCAGCGTCTCTTTTTATGACATTTAGAGTTTCAAAAAAAAACATTCATAATTAAAATGATCTATAGCCCAGCAATGCTGAACTCAGAAAATTGGCAAGTTAAGCTGTTAGAAAAATCAGATGATTTCATTGATTTACTCTGACTAGTTCTTCCACACATCAAAATTCGTTGACACAAATACCAAAAACAAGTAATGTTGAAGTTAATGTTGAGTCGAGGATCATTCAATTGAAAGGTATTATGATTCTAAAAGGCCTGGTATCTCTTGAAAATATCTTTAACAAGCAGGATAGGTATCAAACAGAATTAAAGACATTTGCATAATATGAACAGATTGATATTGGGATTGAAAATGAAACTAGAATGGTGGGTTTTAAGAGCTAATTTTATTTATCTTTGAGCCATAATGTTTTTCTTGGGCCATAGATAGACTCCTGCTTGGAAAATCAAACAAAAGAAGCAATGTTTACAGAATGGTGGGTTTATAGAGCTTATTTTATTTATCTTTGAGCCATAATGTTTTTCTTGGGCCATAGATAGATTCCTGCTTGGAAAAGCAAACAAAAGAAGCAATGTTTACATAAGTGATGAGAAAATTGTTACATTAACTTTCCTTGTATATTCAAAAGAGATCTTGCGATCAAACCACAAAAATAAGAGTGGCATTTATTGATAGAGAACTTTCCAAAATTTAAATGCATAAAAATATGATTAAATATCATGCGCTCTAAGATTGAAACCAATCGGCTAAGTAAATTTTTTTATTGAATACACCAGAATTTTTTTACTGTGGTAACTTTACCTTATTTTAGGTGCGTGTCTGTGGGAGGAGAAGTAGAAGGAAGTCTTGAACTGTGTTGTAACAACTGAGGGGCCTATTTTCCAACAAACTCTACTGGGACTTGAAACTGGCCTAGTAAGGAAGCCCCAGCAAGTTGGATGTGGTATTTTACCCATTTCTAACACCTCTCGTGTCTTCCGACTTGAACCCAGCCCTTTCCATTAAAGCACAGCACAACCAGCAAGTTGGATCCCGTATTTTATGCATTTTCAACACTTCAATCATATCTCTTAGGATTTCAACCTGGGGCTTTGTAAAGAAAGCCACACTGCTGTTACTACTTGAGTTCCCCCCAATCAATAATTGACTACGATTTAAAATCAAACATGTTATACTAATGGACTATTTTTATGGTAGAACGAGTAAAATGCAATCACTTGATGCCTGAGGTCAACGCATAAACAATTTAAAGAAAATAAAGGCTTAGATAGGGATCTTATCAATACCAGACAATAAACCACACCTAGATCAACATTAACCAAAAGAGACAATGCAACTAACAAGCCTCTACGCTCAAGTCAGTCGGCTTATTAAATACTTGTCGCGTATCTTCCATGTTTTAGCAAGGCCCACAGAACTCAACTTGCCTGCATTGCCTTGTCAAAAGGAAACATGGACTGACTAGGCTCTGCCACATAACTTTGTAATTTTTCTGCCTGTGGCAAAAGGAAATCGAATCTAAACTCTCTCCAACTCAAAGAACCATATCATGAGAAGATGTTCAAGATTGACCCAACTGTCCAATTCTGTAAGATAAGATGCAACACTAAGTCATAGTGATAAAACTCTCGGTACAACAAAGAATAAATAGATATTCAAACAAATAAAGTTATCGTGCCTTCATTTCTTGATAAGTGATGATAGATGTCAATAATAAATTTGAACTGGGAAAAGTAAAAACAACAAATACAAGAAGGAACGAATCCAAAAACTATAAATGTTAAGAAAATGATGGTGTTTATCCCAATCGGTTGCCTTTCATATTTAAAAGAAACTCCCTACTGGTTAATTTTTGAAGATAGGGATACTTTGCACATGTAGATCACTTAAGGTAAACTCTAAAAACAATTAGGTTAGTTTCCATAGCATTCTGTCGTATTTTCTTTTAAATTGTAGCCTACCAATTCTCCACAAATCAAGGAATTTTGTTAATGACTACTACTAAGATTGTGCTAGCTCAGATTTTTAACAATACGTTGAGATTTATCCTGTTCGATTGAATCCTGCAAATTGGAAGAGGTACTTTATCAAACATGATAGAACAAACTTATGGTCTATCAAAATGAGTTTACTAAGGAAAAAAACTCCTATCAAAACATAAGGTTGAATCCCATGGAAGCATAGAGTAAAATAATTGAATTAGTTTTCCTTTTCAAAGGGATAAAGAAAAAGGTCTAAGCAGTGACAACATATACCAGATATAAAACTAAGTAACATTATTCATTAACATGTTTCCTTTCCAAATATAAAATGAATTAATATCACTCGATTATTTAGTATGCTTCTATTTTTTCGAATGGTTAAGCATTCAGTATCCCAATGTTCCCAGCAGCAAAGCATACACAATTTCTGTACATATATAATATAGGCCATGGAAATAAATGGGCTACTTAAGTAGAATACCAACTTCAGCCAACAAAGCTAACTTTCAATTCCGTCAGTTATAGAAAAAACTACTTACACAAGAAGAATAGAACAAGACCTCCACTAGCTCTCCAGGTAATTCTTCAATACAAAGATTCAATAATAGTTCCTATTATTGGTCCCCTTTCATAAAGCACATCTCATATTAATGAGTTGCTTCCACATCTGGTACATGATCCCAAAATTAAACAATGACACAAGCACAAGCTTGTGAATCATCTTCACCGTCATCATCTGAGTCGCTCGAGTCACTAGACACAATGTCACACACATCAATCTTTGATGAATATATGTTTAGTAAATTAGTAAATAAAAAAAACAAACTCCTTAAATCAATATTCAAACTCTTTAAAAAATGAAGTCGTTTACTAGAAAGACATTATTAAAAACTAGAATAATTGAGCAAAGAAAGATTCAAATATTCAGCTCAGTTGAAATGGGATTACAGACTTTCTTCCCTTTTATTAAAAAAAGAAGGGGAAATATCAACATTACCAAAATATTCGTTGTCCTTCAAAGGATGTGGATCAAGACAATGGCAAATGGAGGAGATGAGCAAGCAAGCAATGGTTAATTACAAAAATTTAGACATGATATGAAAGCAATCCTATTACTGAAGGAGATCCAAGAGCATAACCAAGTCTATAATTTTGCCCAAGGCAATTCAATTGAGGCTTCGACTCTATTTTTATTTATTTATTATTTTCTTTTTACTCTGTAGCAAACAGAATTAAGGAAATTTTAATTACTGTTCCAACTTCCAAGAAGTCTCCAAGATAGGTAGACATGGAGACAAGTTAAAGGGGTGGCAATTTATTTTCCCAAAATTTATGCATTGAAAAGGGGCATTGATTAAAATTGTATTAAAAAGTTAATATTTGAAAAAAAAAAATTATAAAAATATCTCTTAAAAATTGCGATTTATTATTTGCATGAACAATTTGTCAAGCTGCTATATATCTGTGAGATCCCAGCAGACCAGCGTATTCACCAAGATCATCATATTCACTTTCTAAATCATTTGACTATAACCATAGTAGCATTACTCAGAATTGAGATTGAATCAGCAAGTCCAAAGTATGAATGGATAATTTACACAACCCAAATTAAAGCCTTTGTGGGCAGAAGCAACTTCATGAAACATTCACCTTTTCTTATTCTTCCTCTTGCAGCATCTTGTTCATGGTAGTTAAAATGGGGTGGCCATGCATTTCTATAGCTTTTCTAGAGTTGGGGACCTTGGTAGGCCCTGCTTTTAGACTAACTAAGGTTTCGACTTTTTTTCACAATAAGATTGTTTTTAAAATGAAGCAAGGACATCTTGCCATCTATAGGATGGTTGATGGATGCTTGCATGTCCCCAAGCCAACCAAGGGATGACAAGGAGTCCCCATATGCACATTAACATCCCTTGTACTGCAAGGCCATCCCATGTATGACCCCATTTGTGAATGGTGCCCAAAAGAGTAGCGGGCAGGACATTTTGTAAATATAGGTATATAACAAATTGATAGATATAAAATATAAAATATGTTAATTCAAAATTTCAATTCAGGGGCCAGGGATAGGTCCTATGCGCCCATTTTATGAAAGGTACATCAGCAGGTTCTGCTTTAAAATTTTGGCATCCATTATCCATAAACCTATTGTGTAACTGGCTTTTTCCAGCAGCCTACTAGTGAGGACAAAACCCCTCATTGGCAGATTTGAGGTAGGATGAAAATCCTACTTCACTGGGCCAATCCTACATCAAGGACTGCAACTCTGCTGAACAAATATTTTGATATTTTGCAAGGTTGTCATACTGTTGGCAATCCATCATCAAGGGACTGAACTGCTGAAGGATTTGTTACACCAGTGCCTATTTGTTGTTGGGAAGGAGCGACTGGCAATTATCTGTCCAGAATTGTGCAGAATCAAGGAAGCGGTAATTTTAGAGTTTGCCCAGGGAAAACAAGGTGCAGCAATCAAAGGCAACTCAGTCCCCATTCAGATCTGAACTAGAAACCTACCCTGGGCGGAGCAAGGGACTCAATTGAGGCAAGTGAATAGCGGAATACTAAGACCTAGTTCCCCAGCAGGGCAGATTAGCAACACCCAAAATACAGCCTAGGCGCTGAGTCCCCATTCAAAGGCAACTCAGTCCCCATTCAGATCTGAACTAGAAACCTACCCTGGGCAGAGCAAGGGACTCAATTGAGGCGAGTGAATAGAAAAATACTAAGACCTAGATCCCCAGCAGGGCGGATTAGCTAATATACTTCAAACACCCAAAATCCAGCCTAGGTGCTGAGTGGTACTAGGTCTACCCAAGGTGGCATGAGTAAATCTCCGTCAAGCAGTCTCAAGGAACATAGATTGCGAACTGTAGGATTTGAAGAGATCTAGGCTCTTTCCCACATATCATCAGATACCACCAAAAAGATAACTGCAAATATTTGAGGGTTAGGAGTTATTTTTAAAAGTTGCACCAAACCAGCATTGTAGCATTGCGATCAGAAAAACAATGTACAAGTATTGTTGAGACAGATCATACACTAGGGTGGCACCCAGACGTGCCAGAAATTAGCCATATTTTTGGATCTGAAGATCCCATCTGCTCCTGTGCAGGATAGCCCATCATTTTCAAGCATTATAACCGCTGCCAGTAGGACTGTATTGCAGCATACACTAATCAGAAAGAGGGCTATCACAGTTTATTGTTTGCTGATACTTCTTCATAAAAGAATTGTTTTCCTGGGTGTATTTGATGAGTGGTATTGCCATAGTTCTTTCCAGATTCACAATTTTTGTCATTATATATTAGAATTTTAACAGTGATTTATAGGAAAGTAACAGTTCAGGTTTGATTTGATTAAATTTGAGTTCCTAAGAGAAAACCCTAGGACCACTACATGTTGGCATCATACGAATGAGGGAGGTTGGTTGCACAACATGCATACCAATAAGTTTCTATATGATGGTGTATAAATAGTTTGGAGGTTTGATTGGGCGTGCATGACACCTTCATGATTTGGCAAGAGCACACAGTACGGTTTTATGTTGATATAAAGGAAAGGGAAGAAAAAAAATTCTTATTTGCAGGACTCTTGCTTTGTATATTGGTTCATCGTCTCAAGGTTAGGATCCTGGTTTGAAATGGAGAACTAACCACCAGTGCATCATGAAGGGGTCCAATTGTCACAGGGATACATTACAGATTGATGTTTGCAATTTACATATGCCTGTTGCAATCCAGCTTCACTAGGTTTTGTCAAAATTGGCTTGGTAGAATAGGCTCTAATGGATGCTCATCACGGAAATGCAGCCATTCGTGGGGATTTAATCTTCGATCTTGTTCACTGTCTCCTTAAGTAGAGATTCATCTATGGCTTCAAGTCTTTCTTCCTTATCGGTTCTCAAGAATGACGGTTTAGCATATTAGTGTGAAGCAAGTCGGGATGTGCAAGCCATAATAGTTGAAGGAGTTGATTCAGCTTGGTCTTTTTCTGTGTTCAGATTCAGTAAGAATCTCCTGAAAAAGATAGGTCATGTTTCATACACAACAATCTGATGCATAACTGGTTAGCTATTGTCCAACAGAGTTCTAATTATTATAAAACAACATTGACAATGATGACAACAACTATGCTGGCTTGCTGTTCTCAATATGCTCCCACTCTTCTACCTGTAACTTCATAAAGGATGCAGGCCATAACTTGTACGGGCCCATTTGTTTCATGGAATTAGACTCGTATTGGCATTATCTAAATCCAGCTGATGCCAATTCCATGTTTGTGTCCATCTTACAAAATTGGAATTGGAATTTTCAAATTCCAATTTTGCCCCAAAATGGGAATATACATCTTCCACCTAAATAGGTGGAATTGGAATTGGCTATTCCAATTCCAATTTTTATAAAACCAAATTTAAGCTTTAAACGTGTGTATATGTATGTGTATGTGTGTATATGTGTATATATATACACGTGTGTATATACACATGTGGTATATACACATGTATATATCAAAGTAACGAGAATCGCAGCGATTCACGCGATTCTGCATCCGACTCAACCTTGGCGATTTTTTTTGAATCTGAATCGGAATCGTCCAATTCATCCACAAGAAATCGCATGAATTGAGATTCATGCCAAAATCGGCAATTTATTGCTCCATGAATTGGTCGCGTCCAGCATAAAGTTAGACTTAAAAAATAAAAATAAACACAATAGTTTTTTATTATTTGTTTGGTTGTTTGCCTTAGTTATAACCCTAAAAGGGCTTCTATTTCATTTGTATGAGTTAAAGTGAGGGAAAGTGAGAGAGAGGAAGAGAAAAGAGAAAACATAGATTTCCAACCAGCAAGAAAGAAGAGCATCAAGGAGAGCATAAATCTATTTGGGGAGGCTTGAAGTTTGCATTGAGAGCATCAAGGAGCCAATAGCAACACTCCTCAACTCATTTGCAAGAGGTAAGTGTTGATTTTTTTTTTCCACATTAGTGTATTCTTCTTTTTTTTGCAAAAAAAATTTAGTTTTAGCTTTAAAATTTAGAACTTGAATGTTTTTTTGAATAAATTGCAAAGTGTGATCTTGCAAACCCTACAACGTGTTTACAACCAATTTGCAAACAAAATTTTACAATTTTCACAAAAAAGAATGTAGGGTTTAGGGTTTTTTATTAGTTTAAGACTGTTTAACAGCTATTTAAGACATGTTTTTAATTTTTAATTTAATTTTCTTATTGCAGCAACCTTAACTTTCATTTTCCAAATTTCCACAATGGGAAAAGACCCTTTTTGGAAGTATACCGAAGACTTTCCAGGAAGGACAAAACATCAAACAAAATATTTTTTTTGCAAAGAAATAAATTCCGGTGGCATTTATAGATTCAAGTTCCATATTGCTAATATACCCGGACATGATATCACAGTATGCACTAAACAAACTCCTAAGGCACAACGTGAGGTATATATGCAAACAGAGAACTTTGAAAGAGAAAAGTTAGAGAAGAAAAAGAAACTTGAACAGTTGCAAGCTATTGGTTCCCCATGTGCATCCGCAACCGCATCTATAGGTTGTGTTGGAGAGGGTTCTTCCAAGCCACCATTTCGTCCTAGCGCTAGTGCTAGGGCTGTTGCCACTGCCACCACTGGTATTCCTTCTACTTCTGCTACTCAGTCTGATAGTATTACCATTGGACCTAGAGTGCGGAAGTCGCGACTAGACAATTATTTTGTCCCCGCGCAGTACTCCTGGCTCACAACCCTCTCTTAAGAGTATGACTTGGAACAAGAACATTCATGATGCTGCAAGAAAACAAATTTTGGTACTTTTGCAATATCTCATTTATTGCAACCAGATAATTAAAATTTAATTTACTTTATTTGGTTTTCCTTAATTAAGATTTTTAAGATTCTAAATTCTATTCATAATCTATTTGTGACAGGTCTCCTTATTGGCAGGGCATGATAGATGCCGTAACTATTTGTGGTGCGAGGTTCAAAGCCCCTACTGAGGCTGAGTTGAGTGGATACCTCTTACTTAGACGAAATGGTTGAGGACATGAAGGCTGAGCTAGAGGAACACCGACTAGAATGGGTCAAAGGGGGATGCACCATCATGACTGATGGGTGGAATGATATGAGGAATAAAACACTCCTCAACTTTCTTGTGTCTTGTGGAGGTGATTAAATAATTTAAATTTTGATTTGTTGAATAATTGAATGCTAATTTAATAATGATTCATGATAATTAATTGTTTTGTTCTATTTATTTTGT
>MU227429.1:244199-266438 GCA_018584345.1 Thuja plicata
AATAAAAAACCCTAAACCCTACATTCTTTTTTGTGAAAATTGTAAAATTATGTTTGCAAATTGGTTGTAAACACGTTGTAGGGTTTGCAAGATCACACTTTGCAATTTATTCAAAAAAACATTCAAGCTCTAAATTTTAAAACTAAAACTAAAAAAATGAAGAAAAAACTAACATAGAAAAAAAAAATCAACACTTACCTCTTGTAAATGAGTTGAGGAGTGTTGCTATTGGCTCCTTGATGCTCCCAATGCAAACTTCAAGCCTCCCCAAATAGATGTATGCTCTCCTTGATGCTCTTCTTTCTTGCTGGTTGGAAACCTATGTTTTCTCTTTTCTCTTCCTCTCTCTCACTTTCCCTCACTTTAACTCATACAAATGAAATAGAAGCCCTTTTAGGGTTATAACTAAGGCAAACAACCAAACAAATAATAAAAAAACTATTGTGTTTTCTTTTATTTTTTAAGTCTAACTTTATGTTGGGCGCGGCCGATTCATGGAGCAATAAATCGCCGATTTTGGCATGAATCGCATGAATCGCAATTTATTGTGGATGAATCAGACGATTTCGATTCATATTCAAAAAAAATCGCCGAGGTTGAGTCGGATCGCGGAATTGCCAGAATCACGTGAATTGCCACGATTCTCGTTACTTTGGTATATACACACGTGTATGTGTATACACACAAATGTGTGTGTATACATGTATGTGTATATGTGTATATACATGTGTATATATATACCCACACATGTGTATGTGTGTATGTGAGTGTATATATACACACGTGTGTATATACACACATGTGTATATGTGTATATATACACACATACACACCGTATTTAAAAAATTAAGAAATAAACAATTAAAATTTCTTATGCATCTTCTCAGTCATCTTCCGGGTGAACCAAACGAGTCCAACCCATATTCTAGAATTCATTTTCAGAATAGCAGAATTCTAGAATTGGCTATTCCAGCATACACAAATTCCGCGAAACAAGCGGGCCGTAGAGAACTAGAGCAGGCCCAGAATAGCTGGATCCTTAACTGGTTTTCTGAGGGAAAAAAAGCCCTTGTTTGTTAAAATTAGATGAGAAAAAACTGCAGAACATATGGCATTGTCGAGCTTCCACAACATCATGTTCTCCAGCATTTAGAATTGGCAGTTCCTATTTTAATAATAGTTAGTTTTAAGTAACATTCCTGGAGTAGACTAGCTGAGTAGATCAAGGTAAACCATAAAAGAAAAAGAAAAAAAATAGTTTGTTCCTAAAGAAAGAGAATTTATATTATCCATAGATAACCAAAAGTAGTTCAATGGGACTAAAGGTTACAGCAGTTAACAACAGAACCTTTTAAGACGAGAGAACTCAAAAATCAACACTAAAAGTACATAAGACAAAATAAAGCACTATGCCACTAACAACTCATCAAGGAGCAGGCTTCTATCTGAAGTAGCATAGATTGATCGGTGCCATGATGTACAATGTGCCAGTCTGCAAGTGTGGCAAAAACTATAGGACTTGACAATCATATGTTGCAGATCATCATCTAGACCCCTTTTGAATCCGAGGGGGGTCCAAGGGGGATTTGTTGGGTTACATGATTCAAGGTTTAATTTTTTATATAAGTTTTAGGCATAGTTCCAAGACTCCGAGTCTTGGCGAGTCCCGAGCCGAGCAACCCTAGCCGAGTCCCAAGGGCCCGAGACTCTCTAAGAACTCTCTATGCGAGACTCGCTAGAAACTCATATTTTGCCAAGTTTTTGCCTAATCCTGCTGAGTCTTGCCAATTTTTTGTCGAGTCCCGAGTCGGGTCAGCCTTGCCGAGTCCGAGTCTCATTTCTATGGTTTTAAGTAACATTTTAAAATGAGACAAGCATCGCCTTGTGAGATTCAGATAACCCATTTAGAATTAGTAGATGTGATATTTGTTTTTTGATGTTAAAGCAGCCGAAGCAAGGGGGCTGACCCATTACAAAGAAGTAAATCAAGCACAAGACGTGCATTCACTTACAGCATCCAAACAATCACAGCACATTATCAGCCAATGCCCTTCTTTAACATCAAAAACCAACCAACCCAGCTAAACCACCCCAAAGTAAAGGTATTGAAACACCCACCCTTAACAGCATAGTTGGCAATCAAACAGTGATAACCAAAAAGCATAATCCTACCAGTAAAGTTAATAGAACCCAGTCTTTCTGAAAAATTGAAGCTAAACCATCTACTACTACCAGTATCAGTTTCGAAATAACCAGCAAAAGAGCAGAAAGTATTAACCAGGCCCTTAGGGGCCAATCACCAAGAAAAGTTTAAAACCAGCATCAAAAAAACGAAACAAGATCACTTTGGGTTATTTCCCCCCGAATTAATCAGCAACTTGAACCAGTCCTCAGCCAGGAACTGAAACAACTTCCCCTCGTCCTTCGCCATCGCCGAATCCTTCTAGTTCTCCTGGTGCAGTAAATGGAGAGTCGTGGCCGCCGAGTGCATGACCTTCACAGCAAAGTCTGTCAGCGTTGTGAAGCTCGAATTAAGGTCATTGACTTTACCTTTCAGCATCTGTATATCCTCCACCTATTGCAACTTCACATTCATTTGTTGCAGCTCCACATTGTGGTCATCCTTCCTGATTTCCGAGGCACCAGCCATGTCCTCCTCTTTCCCCTTAGTGCAGCCCTCATTGTCATCCATTTTAGTCTCCTTGCTACGAAAGCCAAGCGGCAAAGTATCAGTAAGAGGAGAGCCCTTCCTATCCTCCCCAGAGTCCTTTTTAACCGACAAATCCACCGAATTCAGCTTGAAACTGGCCGAAACATGGGTCGAGTCCATGCTCCTTTCTCCTCCCGCCATAGCCGAGGTGCTCTTGCCCTTTCCCATGTCCGAGCTATCCTCCTCCCTAGCATTTTCCTCTGACTCTTTTTGTTTTTCTCTTCCATCTTAGCTTTTTTCATTCCTTCACCTTCCCCTGGCTCCAAATCCTCCTCTTCCTCCATAATGTATCGTTCTTGCCGCTTTTTGCTTCAAACTGGAGTTGGAAGCGATTTTGTGGGACCTTCTACAACTTTCGTTATCTTCCACTGCAAAATCATCAATGTTAATGTGTTCTTCCCTTTTAATCACAGTGGGGCCCAGAGTAGGATTTTTAATTCTTTTTCCCAGGGAAGTGGGGGTCTTCGAGGATGAGGCCAGAGGGGAAGGGATCACCTGATTTTCCCTAGGGTTACCAGTAGGGTTAGTGAAGGTTTCGTGCAAGGAGACAAATCTGGGAGGGAATAAGGCACGGTGGAAATTGTACAGACGGAGAAATAACCCTTGATGTAAAATACAGTAGTTCTTTTGCGCTTTCTTCTTAACACGCACATCCACCACAGACACTTCAAGAGAATGAAGCAGGAAAAAAGGGATAGAAATTTATTCACTAAACCAGAAGTGATTTAACAGAGGGAAATGATAATTGTAACAAGTCCCAAATATACCCTCGAGCGTCAAATATTTCATAATAATAAGGCATACCTCCTTCCAAGGCTCCGACAGTTCATCACGTTTGAAACCCCTACGAAAACGGACAAGATTCTCCATCTTGAAGAACTGGTTCACACTGGTGTCATCCCTGCATTTCGTCACCTTCTTCCATTTCCTTCCCTCCATAGATAGCCCCGTCACTTGAGCAATAACTTCTTCGTTGATTTCAAAGGTGATGTCATTAATGGTTACCTTACACTCCTCCCAAGTGTCCACCAGCTACATAGATATGATCTCATCACTACCTTCCATGGCTTCCATATAAGGAAAAAACCCACCTTTATTAAGGTACATAACAGCACAGGGGCTCTTGAGGAACCCATCCTCAATCTTCGGCGGCTCCACCCTAACCATGTCACCTCCCATTTAAGCGTTGGAGCCCGAATTTTGCACCTCTTCCTGGTTATTCACAGACATCCCAACCCAGTTCCTAACTCTAAACAGCTTCGTCCAATTCTTTCTCCAGCTCAGACCTCCATTACGAAAATTCAGAGTCACACAAGCAGTAGCAAAAGGAAATAAACTCACACCACCCTTCTTTTTTTTTAAAAGACGCCAGCTCGAGCAAATGGGCGTACCGATCACATGTAAAGCCTTTATAAAAATAATAAAAGCCCTTAAATTAGAATGATTACAGTCCTCAGGCATGATAGGATCATAAAGGTTGGCAGTCTTTTCACTTGCCACGAAGCTTGTGCAAATCCCCATGCGATCTTTTCTCTTAAACTTCACCGTACGACCACCATATCTGGTAATAATGACCCTTCTTAACCAATAATTAATATTATTCATTTGCTAACATCCCTTTTTTTAAAATTTAAATTCTTGCAGCCTACCGTTATCCTAGTAGCCGCCCTACCCAACCAATAGAAAATTCCACAATTGTACCACATAGTTAGGGATGGTTATTTCGTTCCCTCCCAATGAGAGCTTGCGTATGCGTCGTGAGAGACCCCATGTTTCTCCGACACTTGTTCCCGTTGGTGATAAGCCCTCTGGCAGCCAGCGCATCCGCCTCCGCATTACTCTCCCTGTAAATGTGTTGTAAATAAAATTCATCAAGCCTCGGGAGGAGCGCCCAAATATCATACAGCAAACTTGACATCTTCCAGCTGGCCCTGTAGTTTCCTTTAACCATTTCAATCACAATTTTCGAGTCCCCCTCGATAATTAGTCTCTTAATACCCACCGTAATAGCAATTTTAACTCCCCAAAGTAAGGCCGAAATCTCAGCAACAATATTGGAGGCCTTACCCAGATTAACCGCATAGGCAATAGACATCTCCACATGATGGTCACGAATTATTCCTCCACCAGCCGCTGACTCATTACAAGAAGCCCCATCAAAATTGAGTTTGTGAAACAAATCAGCCGAGGGGGGTCCAGCGAGTATTCCTTCTAGCCAACACTTGAGAGTTGTCAAATTCAAAAAAAGAATTAGAGAGCTTCCACTCCCAAGCCAACTTACAGTCTTCGCTAATAGGGGCAAATAGGTAACTTCCATCTACAGACTTCCAAGTTTCCAAGCAGTAGATTGGCCATTATCTTGACTACACCCTCGACATCACAATCCTCCCCCCGAAACACCCTTTTGTTTCTCTCTTTCCAGAGGCTCCAACACACATGAATCAAATTCCAGAGTACACAAATGAGTGGGTGCTTAGAAGGATGCCCCCAATTAAGAATAAATTGCGGTAAGTTCTCCATGAACACCCAATTCAGACCAAACTTCTCCATAATTCTTGACCAGACCGCAGTAGCAAAGGGACAATGTATCAGAAGATGACTTATGGTCTCTTCCTTCTTACACAGTACACACCAGTTGGCAACCGGGATACCACGCTTTTGGAGATTATCCAGGGTCAGAATCTTCCCATGTATGGCAGTCCACCAGAAAAAATTAATCTTAGGTAACAATTGGGAGTTCCAGACCTTCTTCCACATTTTCTCATCCACCACATTATTAGAAATGATCAAGTAAACCAACTTGACCGTGAGTTTCCCCGACGCATTGTGACACCAAACAATTTTGTCTTCAATCTGTGTGAAAGGTATTATGATCTCCTCCGGCATCGTCTAAACTTCCCCCACTAACTGGTGCACTTGTGGGTGATCATTATAAGCCTTCGCCAACTTCTTCCATTTCCGATCATGAGTAAGATAGTCCTCCACCTTACTCCCGAAAAAAAATTTAAGGCGTTCCTTAATGTGGCAGTACTTGTCCATTCCAAGGGGTTTATCCCTGATCCACCAGTCTTCCCAGAATCTAATCCCATTGCCTTTTCACAGGATGCATTTCATCCCCGCCCTCAGAACATCCCTGCATTTAGCAATGAAATTCCAAATCTTCAACCCTGCAGGAAATCCTTGACCATGAATAATATAGGTGAACTAGGAGGAATTAAAATACTTAGCCTTCATTATCCTGCACCAGTCCACAAAATTCCTCATTAATTTCCATCCAACTTTAGATAGCAAGGCTTTATTCAGCCTTCGTACCCCTAGACCAACTTTGTTCTTAGGTTTACAAATAGTTTCCCAGTTAACTAAGCTCATTCTTGTCTT
Organism: Thuja plicata; assembly: GCA_018584345.1. NCBI lineage: Eukaryota > Viridiplantae > Streptophyta > Pinopsida > Cupressales > Cupressaceae > Thuja > Thuja plicata. The sequence continues at coordinate 250,288 of MU227429.1, forward strand.
TTCCTCCACTCCCGACCATAAAAAATTCTTTTGAATTTGCTACATCTTCTTAGCCATCCTGTCAGTTATTTTGAATAAGGATAAGGAGTAGAACGGAAAACCTTGGAGTGCAGCAGACAACAATTGAAGTTTTCCCGCACTACTTAGAACTTTTCCCTTCCATCCAGCCAACTTCTTTTGCATCTTCTCCAAAATCGAATTCCAGAATTGGTCAGAAACCTCATTAACCGTGAGTGGGAGGCCCAGGTAAGTATCAGGAAGCTCCACCCCAGTACAACCAATACACTCCAAAACCTTACGTTGAGTTTGAGTGTCGATGTTGAAGAAGTAAATTTTACTTTTGCAATAGTTGATTTGCTGTCCAAAAACCACCACATAGTCATTCAGCACTTTTTTCCACTCCCTAGCTTCAAGAACCGAAGAATTCCCAAATAAGAACATGTCATCAACAAATAGTTGGATTACCTCCGGGGGAGAGTAGAAGTCGGCTTACTTCCTGAAATTTTTCCTTTGCTATTTAAGTCAAGAAGGTTCATGGCCAGCACCTCAGCCACCATCAGAAATAAGTAAGGAGAGATCAGGTCTCCTTGCCTGAGGCCCTGCTCCGGGTTAATAGGTCCCCACGGAGAACCATTTAGCAACACAGAGAATTCAACCGTTTCCACCACCACCTTTATAATCCTTATAAATCTATCATGAAAACCATATCTTCTCAGCACCTCTTACAAAAAGTCCCAATACACCTTATCATAAGCCTTAGAGATGTCTAATTTCAGAGCCATACTTGGGTTTTTACATTTTCCATAGAATGTATAACTTTATGGGAAGTAATCACCGCATCCAGGATTTGTCTGCCAGGGACAAATCCCATTTGGTTGGGATTAATGATTTTGTTTAATAGGGGTTTAATCCTATTGGCTAGAATTTTAGAGATCTTGTAAACAGTGTTGCACAGACTTATAGGTCTAAAATCCCCCAGGCGCTTCGGGTCCGGAATTTTAGGGACCAGCACAATATAAGTATTGTTTAATTTCTTCAGAATATTCCCCGTTCTCACAAAATCTCTTGCAGAATGTGTCAAATCATATTTGACCACCTCCCAAAATTGCTGGAAAAAGGCTGGGGGAAACCCATCCGGGCCCGGAGCTTTGTAAGCGCCCATAGCAAACACAGTGTTTTTCACTTCCTCCTCAATGACTTGGCTAAGCAGCCCATCATTGTCCTCATTACTTATGACCGAAGGGATGGCATCCAAGAGTCTATTTCTCAAAGCAGTAGAATCCCCTCTAACTGGACATCTGTAAGTCTCCTTAAAGAAATCAGCAGCACATTTACCTATCTCTTCCTCCTCCACCAGCTCCTTATCCTCATTATTTACTAAGGAGGTTATAGTGTTCCTTCTTTTGTGTTTGGAAGCGGACCTATGGAAAAAAGCTGAATTTCTATCTCCCTCCTTGAGCCATTGGACCCGCGATCTTTGTTTCCAAAAGATTTCTTCTCTCTTCAAATTCTCCTTCCATTTCAATCTCCAAGTTTCCTCATCACTATGCATATCCCAGGAGGTATCACCTCCAGCCATCCCCAATTGGAATTGTTTAAGTTTCTCCTCTATCTCTTTCTTACACTTAAAATATCTCTAAAAGTCGACCTGCTCCAAGACTGAGCCTCCTTCCTGATCATCTTTAACTTCTTAGAGACTCTGAACATGGTCATTCCTTTGACAGGGGTATTCCACCATCTCAAGATGCAATCTTTGAATTCCGGGTGAGAATGCCACATAATTTCATAACGGAAGGGGCGGGGCCTATTCCAAATCCTCTCCTCCCAATTAAGGATAAGAGGAGAATGATCAGACACCGTTCTAGGCAGAAGGGAGAGCGACACCGAAGGAGCAATATTCCACCCAGCCGGAATCATACACCTATCAAGTCTCACCTGGATAAGATGGTGACCCTTTCTGTTGTTAGACCAAGTGAACGCCAAACCTTGGAGCTCAATATTAGTCAAGCCGTTAGTCCTCATAAAGTCCGCCAGATCTTGCATACTATCAGTATAATCATTCGGTGCCACCAAGTTTCTCCGAGGGATATAGGGGGTATTGAAATCCCCAACACACATTATAGGATACTGAGAATCGGAACTAATAAGGTTGGAAATTCCTCCCATATTCTACCACGGCCATTCCTAGTATTAGGGGCATAAATATTGTACATATACCATGAAACTTGATTCCAATTAAATAAGACCACCGTGTAATTATGAGAAAAAGCCACAGCTGCACCAGATAACTTACCCGGATTCCAGAGAGTGGCCACCCCTCCTAAGGCACCATCCGCTTCACTGTAAAAGAACGCCGCCCCCGGCCAGATTCTATCCACCAAGTTGGAGAACATCTAATACGGCATTTTAACTTCCTGGACCAAAACCACATCAATCCTGTAGTCTATAATATACTTCTTCAACGCATATTGTTTATGGGGGCTATGCATGCCCCTCAAGTTCCAAGTCAGGAACTTCATTTTTTACTTTCCTGTGAATCCTCTAGGGTTAATTGTTATCCACTTGCAATCCCCCTAGCTGCCTCCTTGGTTCTCAAAAGTCTTCCCGTGGGCCTACCCACTTTGGAATCATTTCCAACATCCACTTTCTTCCCTCCTCGAGTCTTTCTCTTCGGCTACGTCCAATGCAAAACACTTCCACTAAAAGAGGAAGGGGCTGATAGAGTCAGCGGTTTGCAATTCTCCGAGAACACCGGTAGTGGGGGGGAAACCAACAGAAATTCTTCCCCGAAGGGACCTCCGAGTCTCCCCAGCATCCCATGTTTTCCTCCTCCGCCATACTTCCAGTCTTATCCGACTTACTTGTCTCACCCTCTTCACCTTTTCCAATTTCAGCAGTAGGGCTCTTCTTTGTTGAGTTTGTAATTTCCCCCAGGACCGAGTTCTATGGGATTTCCCCTTCTTCCAGAGTCTTCCCCTCTCCTTCCATTACCTTCTTTTTTTGTATCCTCGTCTCAAGGGTTTTCAGAAGATCCAACAGTCAATCCAAATGAGGGTACTCCAAGTTTTCCTCAACATCTCCTTTAGCCCCTTGGGTGTTGGACTCCCACATCACCTTCTCCCCCATCACCTTCTCTAGATGAGCCCCTACCTCCTCAGACCCCTCGACTCCCAAAGTATGTTGGGCAGACGAGGAGTTGCCTTCAACCTCCTTGTGATCCTTCCGGGGAGGAACTTTGCATTCAGACATAATATGCCCATGTTTAGAGCAAATTTGGCAGTAGAGAGTAGCATTCTCATAGATAATAGCTTGGGTCCATTTTCCCCATTTGGATTTCAACGGCACAAAGTTCGGGAGAGGTTTATTCTAAGTGACATTCACACAGAACCGAGCAAACACTAGTATCGACTTCTGTACAGTTACAGAATCGGCAGTGACATACTGCCCAAAAGAGTTACCAATCTATCTGAGCACCTCATCCCAGAATTCCAGGGGAAGACCAAGGAGGCACACCCAAACTGGTGCGGCCTTCTAAAGTTCCACCTTCGGGTCAAAACCTGGCTTCCATTTGGCTAGCATTAGGCTATGCTCCCCATAACACCAGATGCCTGTAGCAACATGGGTGAAGTCCTCCATTGCATTAAATTTGAACAGAAACAGTCCCCCGGGCATAGGTGGAAAGAAGCAGAGATGTTATCCACCACACCATTCGGCACAAAAATCTCCGGCCCAAACTTCCCCTCAACATATTCAGGGCTAACCTCACTATTTGAAGCTGTATCATGTCCCACCACAATAGTCTTCCAACCTCCCAGAGAGCTAGCACTCTCATTTACCATTTTTTCCTCTAGGCCCGCCGACGAGCCACCGGCACCCCCAATACTCTGAGGAGCAACACCGTGGACCATCGTATCTCCCAGCACCGACAAGTCATGGATATTAGTGACTGATTTTCCTGCAGTAAAGGCATTGTCATCTCTATGCAAAAGCACGAGGAACAGGTCCGGACAGAGGGGTGCTAGGGGCCAGGATCCCCCAGCGCCATTAGTACAGGAGCAGGCATGAAAATTCAAAAGTTGCAAAGCGGGAATTGTTTTTCGTTTTACTTTACTTAGATGCGATATTTGTTAGTAGTCTAGTAACATGTTGTATAGTCAAGAGATGGTTACATCCCAAAAGGTAGTTGGTTAGTTTAGGGAGTTAGGAAAGGTCCCTAATAAAGACCTTTCTAATCAATGTAATATTAACCCTGATGTTATATAATTGTGTGTCATTGTTTTCATCATTTATCATAGAAATTTTGTTGTTTTAATAAGTTCTTGACTGTAATAGAGCATTGCACTAAGGAACTGTCCATTCACAATGGATCATGCACTATAGCATGAAGCTCTAGAGTCCAGATCCTCTTTATATGAGCCCATTCAACGGCCCCCAAGCTAAGTTCCAAAACCCTTAAACCATATAAAACTATAGATGGTCGTATCAAAAAGCAACAATTTAGAGATGCCCTAGAAGTGGATCTCAAAACATAAACATTCCAATACCAAAAGAGAGGAACCTTTTGCGAAGGTGTGAGTGAGAGGTAGACTTCATACTTAGATGTACCAGAAAATTGGACCCCAAGGTATGTGTAAGTTGATGTGATAAGTTCCCCCATTTTGAAACCCTAATTGTGATATCCCCATCCTTTTCACATCATGTCAACCAAGTGTTTCAATTTTGTGAAGTCTCAAGAGACAAAACTGCAATAATGAATTAAAAGGATATCACCAGAAGTTCAAGAAATAGTCCAACATCGAAAGGAGTCAATAGTCAAAGGAGAACTTTGTCATTGTAAGCATGAGAGACAGCACAATAACAATGATCCTACCATTGAATGGTAATACCAAGTCTCCAATACTTCCGAAGGATAAGGCGGAAACACTATACATGAACCATAAACTATGGATAGCGAAATCAACTACCTTTATCACCTTAAAGTGATATAAAAAAAATTAAGAGCGTCATTAAGATAGCTAATGACCATAAAGGGGAAGGTGCGACTGGTATTCTAAACTGTTCAACAAATAAATATGAATACCGACACAATCTGCAGATGTATAGGTATTAACTAAGGTATCAGCAATAGAAGAAATCAATGACAGCAATATTGAGGTTAAGTTGATAAAAAGACTATTGCAGGCAACCATTTAATCCTTGTGAATGAGTAACAGCAATGTAATTGATTTGAGAAATTCGCTTGAGACCGCAAAGTATCGTATTAATTAGGATATTCAGATACCAATATATTATAAGTATTTGGCGGAGGTCCTCACAGTCAAATGCATCCTCGCAGAGCATGAAAGCCACGTATACACTTAAAAACATCAACATCACTAATGATGAGGATCACTATGTAGACAGCGGCTAATATTGATTTAGCATCTTGATCAATAGAAAGATTAACAGTCAGTTGTTAACAGCAAATATAAACTAATCAGCAATTATATGAATGGGTGTGTGGAAAGGATGCGATTAGATAAACATCAAGATTAAGGAAGAGATGGGTTTAGTAATGATTATAAAGGGACATGAGACACCCCAAGCGTATGATATAAGAGGACATTCGCCTTCACTCAACTCAGCATCAAAGGATCAGGATTACAGATATATTTGGTATTCCTCAGATCAGAAAGGAAATAAAATTCATCTTTATCAGATGGCAAGCAAGGTGTAACAGCAAGTGGTATGCTGTAACACATCCATACCTCAATACTGGTTTATAAAATATTAAATCGAAAGTTATTAAGAATAAGGGACCAATATATGGTCCAGTATACATATACTGTAGCTTAATATCAGTTTGTAGTAGTGAAATCAGTATTTATTATATATATATATATATATATATAGGTTGGTGTTGTATAGGGAGAGGTGGAATAAATTCTCACAAGGTAGCAGAGTCCCAAGATGGGTAAGGACATGTATTTCCAATGCTTTGGGGGTAAAGTCCCAAGATGGGTATGAACTTGCATTCCCAATACCTTGAGGGAGCCTGCTTGTAGATGGTTTCCAAGTGCCCTATGACAAGTAATTCTCCATCCTCCTTAAGGTTGACGTTTAAAAGAGAAGTAATGAATTGGGCTTAAGTATATTAACTCTCAAATGTATTATGAAACAATCATTGTTTCTTAGTTTAATCCAATCTAGATGCATAGTGATGCATGTTAATAATTGGAAACTCCTAGCAGGGGACATCACAAAAAACTCAGTCTAGAGAGAGAGTGCTTGGAGATATTGAAAGTCGTGACCTTAGTTCTACTAAGGGTGACAATAAGCTGGCAAAGTTCACAGAAATTAGCAAGTGCATCTAGTTGTTACTATAACTACTCAACAAATAGTGAGAGGAGGATAGCATCATATGCAAAAGAAGAATAGGTATAACCACTTCATGTAAAATACAAACGTAATCTAAATGGATATATTGCAAAATAAATTCCTCTACCTCATCAATGTAAAAAGTTGAATAGGGTTGATGAGAAGACACCCTTGCTTGACCGCAATGGTACTCTTCCCTAATTCAAGGAGACAGAGAGAGGTATAAAGTTGCCCCATATCTATCTCATAAGCCTCCAAACAATAGTAATTGAAGATTTTGGGTTGCCAATTTCTCACAAATTCTGGAAATGCAGTTGTCTCAAAACCAAGTTAAAGGCCTTTCTAAAATCAACAAATAGCAAGATACTTCAGAAGACCTGTGATGAATGTCCTCAATAATAGCTCAGAGTGGAAAGACATGGTAGATGGTCTACTAGTCCTTCCTAAGGCTGCCCACTAGCTCTGATATTATTTGTTTCCAAGTACCCTAAGTTCGCAGACCCTAACTTGTTAGCTCTGATATTATTCCTTTCCTAGTACTCATGGTAGACCTAGCCGTACATCAAGAAATGTACAGACCCTAGATTTGTCAATGTCTACCACCTCACAACAGTTACTTATCACTTCACAAGTGAGGATTCTCAGATTCTCAAAATAGTTCAAATATTTTCCCACAACATTATAGATTGTACACACTAACCACTTCATCCTCTTCAAGTCCTCCAATCATTCAACAATTTCTCTTCAGTTCATATTAAGCATAGCAGTACAAAGCTGTTTTTGCAAGAGGAAAAAACATGTAGATTATCTTTCCAATTAGGGGGACTATTCAAAAGTCCTGAAGAAAACACGTGTAGTAAGGATCATTCTTATGCACCTAAACCTTATCTTCTTCTAATATTCCTGTTGACAGCAGAACTAGTGAATTGATATGCATTACAAACTACGATTGTTAGGGCACACTAGCAGTCTAGAAAACCAAGTACTATAACACTAGGATGTCCCCAAAATCTTTGTTATTGCACCACATTTCAATATTCTAGTTGCATTTAGTGAAGGACGGCGGGCTATGAGGCATACAAATTCATAAATAATTTTCCTTTTCACTAAGCACCTGACTCAAGTGAGAGTTCAACATCCAAACCTTGGCCCCATGCATGTTTCCCAGCTAAAAAACCTCCTGTGCTTGCAACAGGTGAAGCAGGATCAAGGAGCTATAGCCATTGTGTAGTGTGTGGCAGCGACCCACTTACAGTAGACTCTACCACACATTGACAAATACGTAGACCCTAGTTTTGTTGTTATTTGCCACCTCACACTAGTTACCTACTACCATCTCACTAATAATAAACTTTTTTTGAGGCTTCTCATTCTCAATGTGATTCAGTTCTACAAAAACTCTCTTGTTTCTACACATGGACCACTTCATCCTCTTCAAGTCCTCTCATCTTACAACAATTTTGCTTTAGTTCTTATTGAGCACAGATGCACAAATGTGTTTCACATTAAGAAAAGGGACAATCATTACAAAATTAGTTTACCATCAGGAAAGATGACAATCAATCATTCATCTCTCAGGAGAATGTTGGAATTGATTTTCCTAATTCAGATGTTCACGGGATTTACAGGCTGTGAAGTCCCAGAAGGAAGAGAAAATTCATTTGGCTTCTTTGGAAATTCTTGTCCTTTCTCAATAATAGGATATTAAAACAACACTTTTTCTAAAAGAAATGATATATTCATGCTGTACATAAACTTTAGTTAGGGAATACAGTAACTGATAGTGATACTAAAAACTGTAAGACTAATGCAACAGCAGAAATGTGTATAAAAATTCAGTCATTGAAACAGGATAAGCAATAGCAGTTTTAATTCATAGATTTAAGTCTTCAGTACTACCTTTAAACAATTCTGCTCTTTTGACAAAGACTGTTGGAATTGATTTTACCGATTCAGATGTTCACAGGATTTACAAGCGAGGAGTCCCAAAAGGAGGAAATTCATTTGGCTTCTTCAGAAATTCTTGTCAAATCTCAAACAGAATTTAAGAAGCCAAAGAAAATTGTGGGCACTCTGTTATATGCCATGGAAGAAGGTCAGAAGCTGATAGATTGCATTTGGAAGCCATGAATACTGTTGAGGACAGTTTGTAGTGGACAATGGAGGACCTTCTTTCACAAATGGTTAGAAAGGCTTTCCTGGCAAAACAGTGATTGCTCATGTGATCCATTATAGTTTTTCTTTGGTGTTGGGTCTTAATGTCTTTTCAGGCATGTGGATTTGTTTTACTTTTAACGCATTGTCTTTACCTCATTTCATCCATCAAAAACCTATTTTTCCTCCATCCAAAATTTATTGTCAGCGGGTCCAGAAAGAAAATAAACCAATATGTGGAGTGTTGCTCCCAGATTGAGCAGGTCTGATGTTAAAACAGCTCAAAGCCCCAATCATGTTTGCCAGTCTTCAAAAGAGTGAGGTAAAGATATTTAAACAGTTCAAAGCCCCAATCTTATTTACTAGTCTTGAAAAGAAAGAGGTAAGGATACACTTATGACAAAAGATACATAAACATTGAACGGGCTCAAAGTTTCAGAAATTCAAATAACCACATGTACATAAAGAAACATAGGCTAATGGTTCTACAGGTGACAATGCTCATTTTATGTTCCAAATCCTGCAAACAAAATTTGTAGTAACACTTTCTAAGATATAAAATAGAAACTTATTTATAAACTCTATGTGAACTAATATGGTTCAAAGAGTTTGAAATTATCTCACTCATATGCAAACCACAGAATTACTTGTTTCATGTTTGGTGGATGCATGGAACACATCAACATAAGATCTCATGCAGAACATCAAGTAGCACAGATGTGATGACACTAAAATAACTGAGTGCAATCGGTAAAACTTAATTTATTCAATTGATATGGAGTTGGTTTGCAACCACATAGAATGTATGGCTTTCAAAGAATCTAGTTTCGTAGAAAGTGGTTTCTGAAAATCAGATCATGCAAAAAGACTATTGTTACTGGCCAACATTTATGGTCTCAAAGATTTCATGTTTTATCAAATATTATTTTCCTTCAATATGATGGCACTCTAAATAATGTGTGTGCAAACATGATAATACAAATTTTCTGACACGGAACAATGGGCTCATTCACTTGTATGCGTAAAGAGATTTCATATGACCCACTAAGGCTTATCAGAAGTCAAAAAGGGATGCAACCCAGTGCAAGTCAAATGTGACATAAGGTGAAGATACCTCTCAAAACCTAGAATCTAAGCAGAGAAAATGTGTGTGATGTGCTGCAAAAACCCCTTTGGGTCGTGTATGAGCATCCTAGCAAATTAGTAATACAGAAGCTTGTGACCTAGAAAGGTAGGCACTGAAAAAAATCTGCCATCTCAAATAACTGAAAATAAAAGAGGACGTCATTCTGGCTGTAGCTTGCTGGTGAAATTGACTTAGTAGCTGAAGAACCCAATGGTTTCACTCCAGCTGATAATAGACCCTAATATGTATATAAATTGGATGAAGCCAGGTTTAAGCCCAGGGTAGAATTTCACAGGATAGTTACCCCTCAGACAAAGGATATAAAGGAAAAAAAGAAGGAATTGTATTAAACATTCATCAGAGAAAGAAACAGAACACTTCGACTCAAGAATATCAAAATATTAAAGATGGTTCTGGGTAATATAAGCATAATTGAGGTGCAGATAAAGAATAAATCTAGAACCACATACATCTGTATCAAAAATCTGTATGGAAGGAGGAGGAGAACTACGACTAAAGAGCACAGTAAACTTTGATGCCCCTAAAAAACTTGTTTTGCAACAGCGTTCTCAAAAAAATGACCCAGAAGGCAATAAAAACTGCAATAAGGATTTCATGAAAAGTACCTTGGCTGAAATTCCCAAATTTGAACAAGGTCGTTGCCACGGGTGTCGCTCCAGCTTACTTTCCGTCTCCCAATCAATGCATGATTCGCAATTGTAATGTCCAAAGAAGCCCCAGTTCCTGCTCTTCCTGAAATCAGGGTGCCATTCAAATCCTCATTATCTCGCTCATCCGGCACAATTTGTTCCAGTGACACTGCTGCCGATCTGCTCAAACCCTCCAGCTCGCTGTGCTGTCGCTGCTGCTTCGTTTCACCATTTTGACAAGGCAACTCCTGCTGCTGCTGCTGCTGCCTGTTGCTGTTGTTGTTGTCGTTCTCACTGTTGTTGTTGTCGTTCTCACTGTTGTTGTTGTCGTTATTGTTTTTGTTGTTATGGATGTGGGCGTAATTATTAGGATCGAGAGGGTGCTCTCTCAGGAATGTGTTACGTACATCGAGGGTGGGAGGCGCCGTCAACGGCATAACAGGTGCCATGAATTCATTCCCGTTCTCGAACTCCACCCCTAAACCTTCCCCTTGTTTTTTCTTTAGGGAATTGCTGCTTACAGCTCTACCTGGGCTAAAGAGCCAAAGTAGTTATGTGCATATCTATACCAAGAAATTCATCCACACCCACTGGAGGGAATTTGAACTGGGTGGTCGGATCTCAATGCTGACTGAAGTTCCTCACCACCATCTTGCCAACAGACCACACTTATTCTACTCAATTTTCCCCCATTTCTCAGCACCTATGTTCAAAAAATTCTGTTCCCAAACTTTCAACCAGCACTAATCCCTTTCCACAGCCCAACTTTATTCATACATTAATTAAACTGCCAATCCTTCGACACCTGCAATCAGTAGTTTGGTCTGAGAAAAGCTAAAATATGTTGCAAAGTTTCACTCCATTCAAAATTTCAAGGTTCTTCCATGCCTCTCTGTATGCAAATCCTTCTTCACATTACTTCAAAAACTACAAACTCCAAGAATGGAGCTTTAATAAGGTCAATTCCAGCTATAGCCACCCAACAACAAAAAAATGACAGGGAAACCGTGGATTGGGATCTGCTTAGCTGGTATTAGAACAAATCTAACAGTTGGAGGCCCCTTAACTACAGAATTCTCCACAAACATATAATTCATCCAAAATATTTCTATGATTTTAAATGTAGAAATAAAAATACAGACTCAATTGGTACTTACACGAGATGTTTGGAACCCTGGCCGACTCTAATACAGCGGAACTGAAGCCCCAAAACTGGTCATCCCCAGCTCACTGGCCACACAAACTTTGTAGCCAAAGTCGTATTATCGAAATGTCTGGTTGTAATGTTCCCGTATTTTAACGGTGGAAGGAAATCAACATAAATATCTTAGGGTAAAATAAGCACTAACAATTAAAATACCATAATGCTTCCTCGTTGATTTGAAATGGAAAACAAAAAAAACAAAAATTATATGCATCTATTGAGTATTTGTCTTTTTAGAATTCTAAAAAATTATTTAGAATATATCTGAATTAAAATTTATTTTTCATAATTCTTAATGTACTAATAAACAAGTGATCGGTATTCGTCTTTGTAGTAGTTTAATAATAGTATTTGTTGTGTAGTTAGTAGATAGATAATATATAATAATTTATATATTTGTTTAAATATAAATTAGTACTATCAAAAGTATCTTGGTGTGGAAACTCAATTGTGGATAATTTTGGTCGGTTTTTGCATGTATTTGTGTAGTTAATGAAATCAATTGATAGACCATTTATCAAATGATGATGTATGTGTAATTAAAGGTTTGAATGGAGAAGTCAATAGCTTCAAATCAACTATGCATCCAATTATAGGTATCCAAAGATGACTGAAACAAAACCTCTGAATTAGAAAGATAATCATAGGGATTATATTCATTTCTTCTTAGCTCAGTACATACTCAAGCTGATAATGTATTTGGTTTGGAAGCAACAGTACAATCACCTCCAACCATAGCCAGTAGGGTAGGCAATCAACAACATCACCTGAGAACTACTTATGTCACAATTAGCAAACCCTTTCACCTTTGTAGTAGTTGGTAAAAGAGTTGACAGTCATTAATTCCTAAACTATAGTTCCCCAACCTTCAATTGATGTCAAGATTCAAGGGCGATCAGGCTTGTGGTGCCTCCAAGCCACTTCCCAACTCTCCAAACAAACCAGATTTAGGTAATAACAACCTTCAACACTAACAGTCGCCTTTAATATTAAAATAATGCACAAATAAGTGTGTCACAACAAACTGGAGGTGTGTAATACAAGGGTACATGTGTCACCACAACTGCAAGATCCTTCATTTGTCTCTCCAAACTGAATAGCTCCCAAGGGCAACAATGAACTCCAAGGCTCTAGTGATTTAATTGCTCTAATATATGCAAACCATGATTACACAGGTTTGTAACAACAAAAGATTATGCTATATGTTTGTTGTTCATTGTTGGTGGCAAACATTAGCATTGTCCATCTTTATCACTCCTACAAACCTTCAAAACCCTACTCCAAATGACTAAGAATCTTTGAAGTAGCAACCTTCCTTTTGTGTACGAAAAGTATTGTAGCTTTATTGTTTACATCACTATTCACAACATTGTTCATGTCACTATTCACAGTATTGTTCACATCATACCTCTTAAACCCCTTCAAATATATTAAACTAAAAACTCCATCATTTTGAACATTGTAGTGCAACTGTGAATCCTAGATGAATTCACTTCAAAAAATGGAACTAGGTTTTTGTCAAATTCCCCAAACCCAAGGGTTTTTGTCTAAGGGTTGTCTAAAAACACTAGAAGCTCTCAAAGCTCTTCCAAAAAAATAATATAACCAAGCATACCAAATGAACTCCATAAGTTTGCTTTTATAACATTCTCAAGAGGTTCTACTCTCTTCACCAATCTATGTGGGATAAAACAAATCACCTTTTTGGTCTCCAAAATATTAAAAGCCTCATTCTTTTGAAATATTTTAATGTTCTCCTCTTATTTAGGATGTCAAATGGCCCCTATTTAAAAACAATGTTGTATTACTAGGCCAAGGGGTACAAGTCACTTAAGTCATAAAGTGACAATATAAGAGACTTAGGTAACTAAAAATCAAAATATATTTCTTTTCACAGAATTAAACTTCACCCAATGTCCAAGAATGACATATTTCACTGGTGGAGAAATAGAGGTTGATCCAACTGCTAAAATTAAATACTTAAAATATTAAAAATAATAATTGCTAAAAATAGTAAGTGTGTCCAAGCGCCAAACTAATCCAATCTGAGATACACTCAAACTTACTATAAAGCTATAAATGGCCACTACTAAAAATAGAAATTCTTAGACAAGCTGTCTAAAATCACTCCAGAAGGTGTCATTCATCTCCATTAATCCATCTAAACTCACGGGTGCATCAAACCCCCCCCCCCAAAACCCAACACCAATTGCACTACGAGAGAACCATGAAAATGGAGACACTACAATCCACCCTTCCCAAAGATTGCTTGTCCTCAAGCAGTGCCAATGCAATCCACAATCAACTAATTAATCCATACCAAAACCAAGAATGATCCCAAGGTCCCAAATCAACCTAGGAAAATTGCAGCGACATCTATTGTAGACACAGTCTTGTAAGGTTTCCAAAATAGAGACATCCTACCAATGTCCAACAAGAAGAGCAATCAATCACTGCATGATCTCAGTCATCTCCTTAGGAAAATGCTCTTTGAAAGGACCAAACTGAAAACCCATAGGAGTAAATTCTAGAATGTCAGCATAGGTTGTCACATTCCTATCAATTGTTGAGTTGCTAACCATTTAGTGAGCTCAAGGTTATGAATCAAACTTGGAACATAACCACCTCATTAACACTGCGGTGTTCTAATCATAACTAATAACCCAACATATTCAAACTACACACTCCTCTTGTGGAACCCCATAAAGAAAACATCATTAAAACCAAAACTATAATCCCTAAGAAAAGAAAAGACCACATTAGCAAACTCACTGCTAATCATGGTCTTGGGCAATTGAAAGAACACCATACTAAACCATATAACATAAACCCAAGCATCACTCCATGTGACATCATGAAAATGAAGATCAAACCCTATTACAACTCTGCAATCTGTCAACCAAGGAACACCTCTACTATCTCCAACTGAAAACACACTATCAACTCTTGACCTCTAAGTGTCAAGCGGAGGCCCTTGAATACATTGGCTAACCCATCTCACTACGATCAACCAATCATCATTTGAAAGATTGCCAACTAGCACCATAAAATAATTGCGATGCCCCGAACTCTCCCATGACATAATGGTGAATACCATATCTATGCCCAAATAATCTCCCATAACTGGTTGTACTGAAGACTGCAAGTGTTCTAAACCAAATTGCCCCAAGATTGAGGTCGCCATAAATAGTGTGAGAAAACTAAGACAATGGTGAACAATTAGAAATCTCATAGTATACACCAAAATAGTGAGAATAGGAGTAATTGAAAAGCCATCTCCAATGAGAAAATCTCCTCTACCATAAATCCTCAACCATGTACTAATGATTTGTTGGATTGGAAATATATACAAACTCATTTGTATACTAAAAACCATAGTCCTAATGGTGCTGATTGGAAAGTGAATAACAAAACCAACACTAAAATCTTGCCCACAACTCCAACCTTGAATCAACAACTCACTACTATAAATTGCATTTGTATCCCAAATCATGTAATCAACTCCCAAAACAATGCTAGCACCACCAAACTCAAATAGATAGAAGACTCTAATGTTGATGTAAATATGCAATTGGAATCTTGTATGTGATGCCAAACTAAAATCTAAAATTGGAATGATTCGTACCTCATTTTTTCATCTCCAAGATCTGCATTCTCCTTTCTCGAAAAGATGTTGAGGAAATCTGATTTTTAATTACCTCAAGGGTGTGTTTGTTGTCATGGACTGATTAATTATCATTAACACCCAACTCCTAATTGTTATAGAGACTATCCCGTACATACAAATTCAAACAATCTATTGTTAATGTCACTTTAGGATCTAAAAATCTCACAATCAACTTCATAGGGCAACTATTAATCATTGATGAGGAAGTTGGTAACCAAATAATCAATTCTAAAATTCTCTCATCTTTTTTTGTACATTGCCTCTTGAAAGAACAGTCCCTTTGATAAGTCATGCATTGTCAAATTGGACTATATTTTCAAGAGGTGATCTATTAGTTCCCATAAATAGTTCTTCAAGTAAATGAATCCAATGCATATACAATCCTCTAAATAGTACAAGACCTTTATAGACCTCATGTCTCTCCAAAATGAAAAGCAATGGAATCTTAATGAAATAAGGAACAAAAAGTCTGTTGTAGAATGACATACCTCAAAAGTAGCTTGAGACCACAAAACCATCTTCTTGAAAATTTGTAAATGATATTCTAAGCCTATGTCATTTACAAAGATTTTTTTCATAACCCTTTGATTATCAAGCACATAAAAAGACAATACTAGTGTGTGATGAAAATGTGTCACACTTCTATGAATCATTCCATTCAAGGTTGCTCAAGAATGAGGCCTCAAATATCGACTCATAGCTCTCTAGTCATGGAGTGCATAGGTTTGTAATGGAGGCCCTCAGATTGACCTAGTTGTGCCCGTGCAAGTACACCATGAAATGAGAGATTCAATGCATGAAAATGACAACTATTCTATATGATTGCAATGCATAAGAGGAAATTAATCTAAATGATAACAATGCATGATTAATCTATGAAAGGAAATATGAATCTAATCTACATGAATAGCCATGGATGCAAGAAGAAGAAGACAAGAAGAGAGAAGTTGCAATATCCAAGCCAAAGTGCTCAAATTCTCCTCCAAAATTGCT
>MU227429.1:292103-308511 GCA_018584345.1 Thuja plicata
GAGAGAGAGAGAGAGAGAGAGAGAGAGAGAGAGAGAGAGAGAGAGAGAGAGAGAGAGTCTATTATTACTTTAGTATATTAGGTTATTTTAAAATATGAATAATAAAATATATATTTACTATTAATATATTAATTATATATTGAAATGACATCTAATATATAATTTAATGTATGACAAATCAAATTTAAATTATTAATAAATTAAAAAATATTAATATAATATATATTTTGTAATATTTGGTATAAGAAGGAGATCTTCACACCTTGCAGACCCTCTGTGTTGTGCTTGTTGTTTGTTGGGTCTTGGTCCTGTGAGTTTCTGTGTGGGTTTCTGCTTGTGCACCCGTTTTTGTTTGTTTGTTTTTTTGTAGTTTTCTTCTATTGGGTGTTGTTTAGGGCTTGGTCTTTTCCGTTCCTGGGCTTGTGTTGAATGTTTGGATTTTTCTTTCGCATGCAATCATTGTATGGAGAGGCAAGAAGACAATCATCCGAAGGAGAGGAAAACTCTCAATCATGCAATGGATACACAGAAAGATCCCAGTACTAGCAATGAAACCGGTCGGGGTACTTGTGACAATAGATGACCAAAACCTTCATATAAGGTTGTGGTAATAGAAGGGTCGACTCCCATATGTCCAGATTCTGCACATTTTGAGATTACATTGAATGGAAAGGATGTGGGAGACAGAGGAGTCCAACCCAACCCCAATGGAAATTGACATGGAGATAATGTAGAACTAGGTAGTCCCTACAATCTTGGTGGAGAAAAAGGTAAGAACCCTAATCTTACTGGAAAAACCCTTTCACTTTTTCCAAATGAGGTTATGTTAAAATCTATTAAGGAGGAACAAACTAGGTTTAAAAACATTGCAGTTTTCTTTGTATGCATGGATGTTAAATTTCTCTTGCTCGCAAGTTTCTTGATGATTGGATAAACAATGTTTGGGGAAAAAAGCTCGGTATTGTTGTAAGTTTTAGTAGAATGATACATAGAGGATTGTTTGTGGTGTTTTTTTAAAAATCATTCTATGCAAGAAAAAGTGTTAAACAAAAGCTTCTGGCAAGTAGGTCTAACCATGTTCAGAGCACTACCCTGGTCTCCCAAAGGTAACCATGAGAATTTGATCTGTCAAGCCTCCCCATATTGGGTCGAACTCAAAGGCATTCAGCCAGAATTTTGGTCCTTTATTCCTCAGCTGTTAATAACTCTAGGCTTTGTGTTGCAAATTGAAGATACTAAGGTAACCCTCCCCCACCTTAATTCATGAAAACTTGGAGACATTGGTGCATGTTTTCATTGTAAATTGAATGACCATAACAAGGAGTGTCCACTGCTTAAAAATATCCAAAAAGACTTCTAGACTGGTAATGATAAAGGGACCAAGGATTCCAACCCTAACCCTAATAACAACCGAAACATTGTTGACTCACGGGTTGATACTTTTGTTACTCTAAATAATCCTTTGTTTGACAAGGAATATGAAGTGAGACATGACAATATACCAAATCCTTGTCCCCCATAGAGGAATTATGCTATTCCCCAGTATATCCTCATTCCTAGAGAAAAAGTTAATGAAGACAACTCCAAAACAAAAAATGCCTAGTAGATAGCATTGGCAAAAATAAATGCAGAGGCTAAAAAACATAAAGAGGGTCATACCCCTAAGACATCTCTAGAAAAAAAGGAAGCCCCTGATGTCTCTATACCTTCTGCTAATGCTGAGGCTACTAATGCCAATAAGGAATTCACTTATGACTCCGAGTGTATGGAGGAGGGTTTCACCGAAGTCATATCTAAAAAAAAGAAAAGGAAGACATATGAAAGAAACAATAGTCTCAAAAATAATGATAGGAATAGCAAAATCAAGGGAAATGAGATCCCTGAATGTTTTACCAGGTTATGAAGACATACAACACCCTTAATTGGTCAATTATGAAAATTCAAATTAATAGTTAGAATGTGAGAGGCATGGAGATGTCGGACAGAAAGTATATAGTTAAAAGATGGTGTAATAACGTCCCTAGTAAAGATATAATATGTCTCCAAGAGATTAAGTTCACTGGGTACCAAGCCTTTAATGTACTTAAGCTTGTATGGGACAATTACAAATGGTTATATTCTAATCATGATAGAGGAAAAGGGGGTCTTGCAACCCTAATCAGTCCCTTCTAGAGTGACAAACTTATAGCTCATGGTCTATCTCACTATAAATGAGCTCTATGGATTACCTTAAATAACAATGGTAAAATTATAGGGATATGTAATCTCTATGCCCCTAATGACTATAGAGATAGAGAAAAACTCTGGGAGTGGCTAACCTCCAACCTTCTTGAGGCTGCATAGACATTTGTTGGGGACTTTAACATGATTGAGTCTCCTAGGGATAAGATAGGAGGAGACAAATTTGAGTGGAAAGGCAATGAATATTTCTTTTGGGCCAGGTTTAAGAGGCATTTTTCTATCTATGATCCTATGGAAGGGATTAGAGGTAATGGAGAGGGCATATGGCTCACTTGGTGCAATAATCAGAGCAGCAATTCTAGGATTTACTGTAGACTTGATAGAGTTTACATCAACTTGTACGACATCGGGGTGATATATCAAGGTCAACTACCTATTATTGTCTCTCTTGATAGCATGTCTGATCACTCCCCCATCTGTAATTTTATCACCCTTAAATGCACTTCTAATTAGACTCAATCCCTTCCCAAGAGACAACTCTTCAAATTGAATATTTCCCTTCTCAGAGATGAGGATCACTTTGGAGCCTTGAGGATGATGACTATCCTTTCTAAATTCAAGACTGTTGACTCCAATCCTATTGATAAATGGGATAAGCTTTTAGAGGCTTGGAGAACCACAACCCAAACCATTGGCACCAAAGAAGCCAAGGATAGAAACCTCAAAGAAAAAAATCTCAACTCCAGATTGATAAGTATTGAAAAAGAATTACAAGACCAGGGAGACAATTCTATTTTGGAAAAAGAGGTGATTTCTACTAAGGGGGAACTAAGATCCATACAACAATACAAAATATAGGGTCAAAAGATCAGGGCCAAAGGCTAATTGGATTAAAGAAGGAGACAGAGGCACAAAATATTTTTTCAACATTATTAGAGCCAAACATAGTAGAGAAATTTATCAGTGGTATACAGACAGCAAATGGACTTAGCAGTGATAACAATACTATTATGGACACCTTTGTGGAATTCTATAAAAATCTATTCAACTCTGAACACAATGAAGGTAACCTCACCTGTATGGCACAATGCATTAGCCTCATCCCAAAAAAAATCAACAAGGAGCAATGTTGCAATATAAGTAAGGAAATCTCCATTACAGAAATTGAGGATGTCATTGAGGCACTAGAAAATGGGAAATCTCCAGGGATGGATGGCCTACCTGCTGAATTCTACAAAGTCAACAAGGAATGGATCTCAGTTGAACTCCTTGATCTATACAGATATGCCTTTGATTTAGGGACTTTGGGGAGTAATGTCAATAGAGGTCTTATTAAACTCCTCCCTAAAGAAGGGGACAAAACCCAAGTCAAGAACTGGAGGCCAATTACTCTATTAAATATGTCATACAAAGTGATAGCTAAAATATTAGCTAAAAGGGTCTCTAAAGTTCTTAATGATATCGTCTATGTCACCCAAATAGAGTTCATTAAAGGTAGATACACTCTTAAAAACCTCATAACTAGTTGGGAGGCTATGCAATAGGCCAAGGACAATAAACAAGATGCTGCTATGATACTCCTTGATTTTGAAAAGGCCTATGATAGGATTGAATGGCCTTTTGTACTGGCCATGCTAGACAAAATGGGGTTCCCAGAAATCTTCTGCAGATGAGTTAAAGTACTATTCAAGGACTCTAATACTGTGATAGAAGTTAATGGAGACATTTTAGAACCAATCCCCCTTGCTAGATCCATCAGATAAGGGTGCCCACTTGCTCCTGCCCTCTATGTGATTGTTGCAGATGCACTTACCTATATTCTGAAAGCATCTGAATTTTCCCCCCCATCAAAGGTATTTCTCTACCTAATCAAGACAGTTTGTTCATTGAGTAGTTTATTGATGACATTGCCCTCTTTGTGGATCTTTCTAAGAAAAAAATTGACAGAGTGGTAAATAGGTTACAACTTTTTTGTACTACCTCCAGAGCAAGAATAGCTCCTCAAGAGTCTGTCATCCTTGGGTGGACTAAAACCCCTCCCCCTTGGCTTAGTAACAAAGGATGGCAATGGTCTGGTCCTAACTCCATTTTCAGATACCTGGGCATTCCATTTGCCATTAATCCCTCTCTCAAAGATATGTGGAATTGGATATATAGGAAAATTGAGAAGAAACATTTAAAGTGGCAAACCCATTTGTTATCCCTAGAAGGCAGGGAACAATTGGTTCAAAAGGTATTAGCCTCACATGCTATATACTTTGTTTCTACATGGTTGTTTGCTAACTATCAAAACAACAAACTGGAAAAGATCCATAAAGATGTACTGTGGTCAGATGGAATTGGCAATAGGAAAAGACATAATGTCAATTGGAATTGGTGCTGCATTCCTAAGACACAAGGAGGTTTGGGGATTAAAGATCTCAAAAAACAAGGGTTGTTTTTGGCCTCTGAATGGATTATCAAAGCAATTTTAGGCAATGAACAATGGAAAGTACTAGTCAGGAATAATATTTCTAATGCCACCATCAAAAGAGGCAAATCATGGAATAAGGTCCCCTTTATGGACATCCTAATGGGTGATTTTGAGGTAAAGGTCATAGTTTCTAAAGTTTTCTTAGAATTGTGGAAGGCATGGAGGCATGTCAGAACTTTCCTCTATTCTAGACATGCCATTGGATAGAGCCCTTATTTTTCAGTACTAGACAAATCTTTATGGTGGGGAGTGTACCTCAATAACAAGCCTCTTTCTCTTACACAGTGTTGTTCTACAAAAAACTGGCATAGTAAAGGCATATCTCTCATCAGTGATATACTGGAGGATAGCACGATACTCTCCTGGGAAAAATTAAGCAACAAGTATAATATTCCCTCCTCTCAGAAAAAGACTTCCACTCTCATTGAAAAAGCAGTGGGTAATTGGTTCCCTAATAAATCTATCACCTCTCTCCAAAACTTGGATTACATAAAATTGATGGATGACATACTGTTTGGTAAATCCTCTTGCAAATAGATTTATACCCTCCTTAACAACAACAATAATATATTTGAACATATCAACCAAGCTTGGGGGCTGAATTGGCCCTGCAAAAAATGACACCTTGTTTTTGAATTTTTGTGGCATAGTTAGCTTGAACCTAAGAAGATGTGTTTTAAATGGATCTTCCTTTTGAAAAAGCATGTTGTTGGTCATTTTATTTTTCAAGGTGTTAAGAATCCCATTGTTTGTTCAATTTGCAACTGTGCTGAAACTTATGAACGTGTGTTTTTTGAATGTCCTTGGGCTAGTAATATTTGGTCTATCTTTTTTGGTAATAGAGTCTATTGGGGGAAAGCACATAGTCTATCTTGGCATGAAGTTTTGGCTGGTTATGTTGATTATTTTGATAGTAATCTAAATGCTTTTTGGCTCACCCTTACCACAAAGATATTATGGCTCATCTGGAGACATCAGAATGAGGATATTTTCCAATCTAAGAAAAGGATTCTTACTGATTTTAATAAAAAACTCACACATTTTTATATCATGAAATAGGTAACAACATACATCCAGGTACCTGAGGAAAGATTTCAGAGGTTGATAGATGAAGGAGCCATGATCTTGTTTCCTAAAGACATGCAAAGTTTCACCGTCACCAATGTTATACCTAATTTGGGAATTGAGAATAGAACCAGTGGAATCAGGACAACCATAGAAGAACTCAACTCTCCTACCACTCTAACTAGAGAGACCATTATTGAAGAGGCAGTAGCCTAGGTTGGAAAGAACCCAAGCACAATCAGTTTAGAGACTAGCCATGAGCAATGGGAAACATGGGAACACAGACAGGACAAAGAAGTAGATTAAGCTGAACCTCAGGAGGTTCCTCATTTTTGTTTATATTTAGATTGGTTGTAGGTGTTGTTTAGACTCTATTGACAACAAGATTTTTTTGTATTTTTTGTTTCTTAGCTTGTTTAGACAGTATATACTTTTGGTCTAGGACAAACATAAGTGCTGGATAATCTCTTAATTGTATACAGTTGATTCTATATTTTCAATAAAAAAAATATTTGGTATAAGAATACATGTTGAGAATATGGATATTTTTTATATTATCATATACAAATAACAATTTATGCTTAAATTTAATTTAATTACAATAAAGTATTAATGGTAGTGCTTGTAACGAAATAATATAATTATCTATTTTAATTGTGTAAAATAGAATTGTAAAGAGGTAATTTATTTTTAGGATGAAATGGGTACAAGAGACTTGCACATCTAAATAATATCCTTTACATATGAAAAGTTGGGGAAGGTAAGATTCTCCTCTTAGCCCCAAATTCCCAAAGGAAAGATCCAATTTGATTAACCGTAAGAAAATGGTCAATGCATAAATGAATCAATTGATTAGAAATAAGAAGAAAGAGGAAAACCTTACATTCCATTTTGGAGGAGAGTGTGTAATAATCCTGAAATGATTAAAATCTTAATTGAAATGAATTGAAGACAAATACTAACCTTAAAGTATAGCAT
Organism: Thuja plicata; assembly: GCA_018584345.1. NCBI lineage: Eukaryota > Viridiplantae > Streptophyta > Pinopsida > Cupressales > Cupressaceae > Thuja > Thuja plicata. The sequence continues at coordinate 298,801 of MU227429.1, forward strand.
ATCTGGAAATTGCTATTTTTTGGTGTCTGTACTGAGTTTCTGGAAATTCTGCAACCTGCCCTTGCCTGGAAACACATAGACAGAGATAACCCAAAAATCATTTTCTTTTCTAAGAAAGGTCGACCTTGACCCAAATATTGGGGCACAATTGTACCCCTTTATGTCGACCTTGACCTACACTGCTCTGACAGAAAATCTATTTGCGAATCTTGAAAGTTTGTCGAAAAGGGTATCCAAATCTGTTATGTAATTCATTGTTTCGTCCCTGTACCTGCAAGAAAAAAGTTTTTTTTTTTTGTTTGGATGGGGGGTTTGCCTTGGTCAAACCCCAATTCTGGAATTAACCTTGAAATAGAATTGAAATTGCAGTAATAAACAAAGTAAATAGAACAATTCACCTTGCTTATGTTGAAACCCTTATGGAGGATTTGAATCCTTGAATCCACAAGTATGGATGTTCCAAATGGATGTAGAATGTAGGATGTCTCAAATCAATTGCCTTTAGATATGGATGGAGAAATCTTCAACAAGAGGGCTCCATAGAGCTTGAATCATTCAATGGCTACTAATGGATCTCCTTGATGAATTGAATCTTGAATGCTTGAAAGTAGACGATCACTTAGATAGATTATGCGTAGATGATAGAAAATGAGAGGAGAAGGCTTCCTTATATACTAGTCTAGGGCACAAACTTCTAGAGAGGTTGACATATGAGAAATAAATTCCAATTAGGCTCATACTCCTAGAAATGGACCTATATTAAATATCCTTTTTTAAGAGTCGCTACTTCGGAGCCCGAAACAACTGACCCGGAAGCGAGAAATAATTCTTTCCAAACCCCAACATCCAGAAATCTTTGAAATTTGAAATTTAGACCCTGGGTCAGGGTCGAGGTCGACCCTGACCTAGGTCAAGGTTTAGGTCAACCCTGACCTAGGTAAGGGTCAAGGTCAACCTTGACCTAGGTCAGGGTTGAGGTTGACCTTGACCTAGAAGGTCGACCTTGATCTTGAGGTTAAGAACCTCAAAATCTTAGAGCAAGATACCAAAAACAGGTAGGAGAGAAGTAGAAAATAGGGAAGTATAGGGGAAAAACCAGATCCAAGTCAAAGACCCATTCAAGTCATTTGACATGACCCTAAAACACTTACTTAGAGGGCTAAACCATTCCTAAATGGAAGTGCTTCCATTTTCCGCCGATACATTTAGCCCCAACTTTAGAAAGATTACGGACTCGATGCAAACCCTTGGTAAAGGAGATCACAAAGAAAAGGTAATTTTATTGAAATCAAAGGGACAAAGCAATTCTCAAGCCCCCAAGGACTCAAGTCTTTGTCAACCCCAAGATTACAGTAAGAGAGACATCACCAGTCAAAGAAAAAGAGAGAGAGGGTGTGATTACCTCGACCAATGAGAACCTATGTCCCATTGTGAATTACACAAGGAAATAGTGCAACTAGAAAGATGGAGTTGAACCATCTAGTGAATGTGGCTACCCACTAGTCAACCCATCAAGGATTCACCCTCAGGAATATTCTATTCCAAAAGAGCAAAGCCAAAACTAGAGAGATCCAGTCTTAAGGACACCTTCCGACCTTAACGGATCAAAACTTTGTAAATTAAAACCAGAGGGATCAAGAGATCCTATAAGGTAAAAATCCATGCTATAAGGATTAGTCTCTAATCCATAAAGGGAAAAAAGTTTTAAGTTTGAAAATATTTTGGAAGTGCGTGTGTGCAAAAAGTGAGTAGAGCGTATGCCCCCATGTTAAAGTCAATGCGAACACTTTAACAGGAGCAATGGATTTAACGAAAACATAAACAACTCCACCAATTATGTTTCCACTACGAGATGCCCCCAAGCAAAGACAAATCAAGGGAAATACCACATAAACATACAAAGAACACAGAATGGATCTACCTACCATGGGGTCAGTATGATCATAAGATTATATATATATATATATATATTGCATATGAATTGACATCATTCCCCAAAGAAAGTAGAACTACAATCACAATGGAGGAAAGAAAATGCAAGAGTTACGAAGAAGAGTATTTTTGGCCCACAACATAGAGACCAAAAAAAATCAGTGCTACCATGTCGCAAATCCAAGCGAACTACACAAGGAAAATATTTACAAATAATAGCACAGGTACACCATAACATGAAAATAACGTATAGAAGAATAGAGATACATATAGAGGAATAGTACAATAGGTTTTATTCCTTTATCACCTTGTACCAACAAAGTAAGAAGGGTCATATAAAAGAATCTAACAAACATTTAGCAAACACATTACAGGAGAAGCACAATACAATAGGAAAACACATAAAAGGATACCATGGAGGACAAGCTAATCAAGCACATCACCTATTCTCCCCATCTTGATCTATATCATTTAGGGAAGGTGGGAAACTTGCAAGAGGGACTATATCCAACATAGTAGGAATAATAGCTAGTTCCAAACAAGGATCCTCTTGAGAATCACGATGTTCGAAACTAGGTGTAATTATCAATTGTGTTAAAAGCATATTAGGTAAATCAGTATCAATATCAATAATCTCATATTCATCATTAGCATCAATAGGATCATTAAGAGTATCTTCTTCATCAAGATTAATCAAAATAGAATCTAAGATATGAATAGAATCATCATAATCATTCATCTTAACATCATTATTAACATCAACTTCTTCCAACATACCAGGCATAGGTTGGTCAAAAGAAGGTAAAGAGCTTTGAAGAACAAAGGCATGGGCCTTAGCTTGAGCCTGACACTTCTTACGACATTCATTGGAAGATCAGTTATGTTTTATCTTGTTTGAAATATGTTGAGAACTAGGAGGAACAACAACCGGTTCCTTCACAGGTTTTATAGGAGGATTAGTAGGATTCTCAGTAGGTTGAAAATAAAAACTAGGAGCTTGATTAAAAAAAATAGAAGCAATGGATAAAGGAGGTATGGAAGGTGTAGGTAAAAGATGACGGTTAAGATCCATCTGGGGCATGCTTAACTCAACAATCTTGTGATTTTTATAGGCTTGATATGAGTGAAAAAGGTTATTAGGTCGAGAAGAACATGAATTAGGCAATGAAGGCCAAAAGAAGTCAAGGGTAGCACAATCCCCAGGCCTACAAGGTTGATATAAACTATGATTAACTATTTTCACTTCATCATGAATGAACTTAATACACTTATGGATGGGAGAAGAAATGACATTTTCAACCAAGGAAAACCAAGCTTAACTTGAAATTGATTAGAAGTAGGGACAACAACAAAGGTAGTATCCACAACTTTACCACAAAGTTCAACATGTAAGTTAATAGATCCAAATGATGGATAGAGAAAACCATTACAAGTTTGGATCCACACATTAGATGTATTATAACAATCACGTTGTAAGTTCTTCGTAAAAAGGTTTTCTTCTATAATGACATTGACTAAGGATGTAGGATCAACAAGACAAACATGCATAGGTATCTTAGAAATCCTAGCATAAATGTAGAGGGGACCATCAGGAGCTTTAATAGTCTTAGAATCATTATAGGTGATTGAGAGTTCCCTAGGTCTTTTATTCTTAGGTTGTTTTCAAATTTTAGGTTGAGGTGGAACATGAAGTTGAGGTTGAGGTAGAGGAACTTGAACAAGAGGTTGAGATTAAGGTTGAGGTGGAGATATAGGTAGAGAAAAAACAACATGTTCCACATGTTTATTAATATGATTGAGATCATCCATCTTTGAATCATAAACAATATCCATAGAAGATGGCTGAACAATGGTATTAGTATCATGTGTAGGCAAAGGATTCGTATAGATTTGGAGGTTTTGATTAGGAGGAAAGACATATTTGTTCCCACTACCATCAAAATTATCAACAGATAAAGCATTATAATCAATTAATTCTTGAACCTTTTGTTTTAGAAAATAACACTTCTTAGTATCATGGTCATTCTGACAAAGGTATTGACAAAAGGCTTTGGGATCAAAGGATTTGGATGCCATCGCAGTAGGAAGAAGAGGTCGAATACAAGGCAAAGTAATCATATTAACATTCAACAACTTACTCATAATAGAATGTAAAGATTTAGAAAGAGGAGTAAACATACGATTCAGATGAAAAGCAGTGGATGCAGAAATGACATTGTTGGATGCAACAACAACTTGATCAACAACTGCATTTGCTTGCTTATTTATCTTGACATATTTTTTAGGTTTCTGAAACTTGTTGAGATTAGGAGAAGCATCACCCTTATCAAATGGAATAGGAGCCATTGGAGTGTTTCTCTCAAATTAACTCACTTGTAATTAATAATGATGAAGCACTACACAAAGTTGTTGAAAAGAGGTAAATTCAGTAAGCAAAATCTTATCTCTAATATTCTTTTGCAAATTTGAAATAAACATATGTTGAATATCCATATCAGGAACATGATAAGAAATTTGAGCATACAAATGCTTAAATCTACCAATAAATTCAGTCAATTTTTCTTTAGTATTTTGTTTACAATGCATCAAATCAGTTAAGGACACTTGCAGACCAATGTTATTTTGGAAATGTTGGATATAGGCATTAGCAAGTTTTGGAAAATAATCAATAAAATAAGGAGGCAAGGAACAATACCATTGCAAGGCCTTATCATGAAAATTTATGCCAAACAACTTGGCTAAAATCTTATGGTCATGAGCATAGTCACTACAAAGGATTTGAAATGTTTTAACACGAGTGACAGGGTCTCCCTTACCATTTTAATTCTCAAGATGAGGCATATCAGCTTGCTGAGGGACAGGAGCACAAATAATGTCTAGTGATAAAGGACTAACCATGTCACATGTAGGAATACTAAACTTAGATTGAGTTAAGGATGCAAGTTGTTGTTGTAAAGAGGACACAGTTTGAGCCAAACTAATGATTATGGAATCATTAGAAGAAATAAGAGGCATAGAAACATTAGGAAAACTAGGAAAAGTGTAGGAAGCAGCAGGAATAGAAGACACAATCGGTGGAACACTTGGAACTATAGTTGGAAGAGGGTTGGAAAAGGTAAAAGGAACACTATGGTAAGAAGGTTGTGAGGTAGGTAGAGACACCGGTGGAACACTCAAAGGAAGAGCTGGAAGTGGAAGATTCAAAGATAGATGATTGGAATATGGAAGAAATGTAGCCACTAAAGGAGGAGTGTAAATAGGAATTCTAGGTAAAGGAACAGAAGAAGGTTCCACACTAGTAACATGAGGAGTGATTCCTATATCTTGAGCTTCTTTAACTAAAGGTTTGCCATTTAAATGCACCAGATGAGTGATACCACACAAGAGATTAACACCTTGATCACTATCACGAAGGAATTTATTAAGGGCCTCTATAGCTTGAATAGAATCTTGATTATGGTTTTCTTGAATAAGCCAATTTCCCATTTTATCAAGTCTAGTTGAAAGTTTTTGGACTTGTTCAGGAGGAACTCTTAAAGCATCATCCTTATCATGAGATGAGTGAGAAGAGTTTTGCTCTGTAGAAGGATTGGAATCATGAGATCAAATTATCATCTGGGATCCTAAGGAAATGAAGGGAAGACTCAGGAGCAAAGGAACCCATAAGTCTGTGACTTCTTCTAACCGGGATATTATAAGTAGGACTAGAGGTAGTAAAGCTCATACACCAATGTAATGCAAATGAACTAAATTAGGAAAACACCGAGCATGAACAAATAAATGTTTTTTGTATTTTTGCTTTATATGATTTTTAAAAAAAAAATTTGAAATGTAAATGCAAGGACATAAACGAAGGCTAATCTAATATGCATGCAAGATCTAACATGAAATGTAAATCTAACACCACAAAAGAAAGAGTTTTCGTAAGAGGGTTCACCAAAATGTAAAGAGGTAATTTATTTTTAGGATGAAATGGGTATAAGATACTTGCACATCTAAATAATATCCTTTAAATATGAAAATTTGGGGAAGGTAAGATTCTCCTCTTAGCCCCAAATTCACAAAGGAAAGATCCAAATTAATTAACCATAAGAAAATGGTCAACACATAAATGAATCAAACAATTAGAAATAAGAAGAAAGAGGAAAACCTTACATTCCATTTTGGAGGAGAGTGTGTAATAGATCTAGAATGATTAAAATCTTAATTGAAATGAATTGAAGAAAAATACTAACCTCAAAGCATAGCAGATCTGGAAATTGTTGTTTTCTGGTGTCTGTACTGAGTTTCTAGAAATTTTGCAACCTGACCTGGCCTGGAAACACAGAGACAGAGAAAACCCATAAATCATTTTCTTTTCTAAGCAAGGTTGACCTTGACCCAAATACAGGGGCACAATTGTACCCCTTTAGTTGACCTTGACCCACACTACTTTGACAGAAAATCTTTTCACGGATCCTAAAATGAAAAGGGTATTTGAATCTGCTTTGTAATTTGTTGTTTTGTGTTGGAAACACTGAGAGGGGGGGGGGTGAATCAATGTTTATCTTATTATTCTATTTCAAAAAATTTAAACATAAATCAATTATATAACACTTGAAGCTTAACACAAGATCACATAACACATAATATGATTACGGGGAAACCTTGATTAGAGGAAAACCCTAGTGGGAATTAGTACCCACAAATATTTCACTAGTATAATGAACCTATTAAGGTTCCTTTTCCCTGTTAGGAGCAGTCTTTACAATGTAAGTACAATGACCTGGTTAAGGGTCTGACCCTGTTAGGAGTCTTTTACAAACAACCCTATTAGGGGTGAGGACTCACTGTCCAAGAGCTGACTGCTCAATGAGAAAGAGGGCTACAACCTCCTGAGAATAGATATGCACTATATCCAAGAGTGAACTGTTGTATGTGACACAGATGTCTGATCAGTTCCAGTTATCCGCTTATGCTCTTATCTTCTTTAAGGGCTTTATCTCATACTGATATCTTCATACTACTCTACTATATGTCTTCTCTGACTATTTTCTCGACACTTCAAATATATGTTTACATTGCATATATATGTTTATGCCTGAATAGATGCGACTATAAACAAGACCTTAGTTGGCCCAAAAACAACATACATAACGCTTCCAAATAGATTGGCTTAAGCGTGTTTACAATAATGTTTAATACATGATTACAAACTTGTTACAATAGGCGCTTATCCTTTACATAACAAAAGATTACATGCTAATCAAAATCAAGAAGTCGGTTCCATACTCTGTATTATGAACTGCTAGTGTACTTGATCTTTCTGTAACTTGTTCGTACTGCCATTCTATACCATGTATGTATAGGATAAGCATAAAAACATACTATAGAGCTTAAGTCTGAATGTGCATATCCGGATGTGGTCATACACACGTGCGCTAATGCTCTGATCGACTGCAAGTCACTATTCTATTCTATCTTCTACATTTAGTCAATTTTCACTTCATAGTTTACTGTCAAAACTTTATATGACTTTTTGCCATAATGACAACACAAAATAAGCCATATACTCCCTGGGAGTCAACTTTCCAAAAAATTTGTACCTATACCTACAAGAAAAAAGGTTTTTTTTTTTTTTGTTTGGATGGGGGGTTTGCCTTGGTCAAACCCTAGATTCGGAATTAACCTTCAAATAGAATTGAAATTGCAGTAATAAACAAAGTCGCCACTTTAGAGCCCAAAATAGCCGACTCAGAAGTGGGAAATTATTCTTTCCAAACACTAATACATTTGGGCCTCATTTTTGACCTTCATTTTTGACCAAAGGCCATTTTGGCTTGTGATGTTCACTTTTTTTTTTGTTTATGTCCTGAAAAGGTCAAAATTTTGACTATAGTTAAGTTTATTGTAGAAATTTTGACCAAATTGGGATATAAACAAAAAAAAAAGTGATCAAACTAACTTCATTCTGTCTTAGTAGGTTTGCAGGCGGGAGGAAGGGCTTAATGAGCATTGTGCATCATCCTAATACTGGTATGTTTCCTTAAAAACTCTAGAGGACATGACATTACATTCTCAGTGTTAGGGTTTCCTAGCTAGATTTGTAATGTAGCTAGGGTTTCCTAACATACATCGCCATAAAAATACAAGTAAATTTGTACAAATAGGAATCTTAACAGACATATTACCTTGCTATATGGAGGCCAATCCCACTGGTCAATATTGTTTGGTTTAATATCTCTGTGAATAATTTTCATCAGCGAATCCTCGTGAAGATAAAGAAGCCTGCGAGCAATCCCAAGGATAATGTTATAACATTTTTTCCAATCTAATAGTCTAAAATTTTCTAGATCTGCAATCCCAATTCTTATACTATCATGCCTTTCAAACAATGTTAGAATACTATTAATCTTGATGAGAAAGGGAATGATCACGAAACCAAGTGTAACTTACTGAAGAGGAAGGTGTCAAGGCTCTTGTTGGGAAAATACTCATAAACAATCAACCTTTCATCTCCCTCAGCGCAACATCCCAATAGTTTCACAAGGTTTTGATGCTGAACATTGGCCACAAGTTTCACTTCATTCATAATTTGTTCATTACCCTATGTTTACTTTGTAGACAACTTTTTCACTGCTATTTCCTTTCCATGTTTTGTTCTTCCCTAAAAGATGAAAACAAAATAAGAATCCTCTATGTATGTTTAAATAGATTTCCTAATCCATGGAAACACTATGTCTTTCAGGGAATAGAGGTTCACCTTGTATACGGTTCCAAAACCACCTTGTCCAAGCTTCTCATTTTCATGAAAATTGTCAGTGGCTTCTGCCAGTTCTTTTAAACTGAAGTCAAAATGCTGCTCCTATTGAAATAACCTCTCTGTTGAGTGAATAGGTAACTGATTCCTCTCTCATTCTTGTTGTGAAACTATATTTCCCTCCTTTAGATCAATTTTGTGTTTTTGAAAAATAAAGACTTGTGTATACAATTAACCAAAAATTAAGAAAATGTAAATATCAAAAATGGCTAAGATAGACACCATACATGTAATGATCTATTGTGAATTAGAATTTACCCCACTACTTCTTTTGAATAACAATGACCCTGCTCTGCTTAATATAATTTTCCTCAATTTTTTCTTGACTCCAAATTGCTCTTGAACATCATTTTCAATGCATTCACTTCCATTGGTCACAATATGATACTCATCTCACTAATTTGAAACTTTAAGATATGTCTCTTCATGACATGTTTACTTTCAAAAACATGGACCTCATCTCTATGAAATTTTTTCATAGTAATAGTCTTCCATGATAGCCATGGTAACTCATCATATTCACAATAACAATCCATAACACTATTCTATAGCCCCCATCACAGTGGTGTCCTATGTTCTTGATAGTAAAAGAGTAATGACTTCCTCTTTCATGTTTGATGTCATATTTTTTTGGTGTTGCATTCAAGAAATTTTCTTACTATTCCTTCTTCTCTTCATGAATCAATCATGCTCCCTATTTTATGCATCATGGTTTTTTATAATTGTCATGAATATCTCTCCATAACACATGTAAAGCATTTATTTGAACATAGACATAATAACTATCACTGTGTTATATGGATTGTGGTTGTCTGCTACTATGAATCCTTGTAGAATGGTCTGTTTTATTTTTGTACTTCTGGTAGGAAGGTGTTCTTCTTTGGTCATTTAAGAGGTCCACATTACATATCAAGAGTAGGAATAAGGGAGCATAAACAAATATATTAAACTAGGGATATCTATGATCTCCAAGAAACCTT
>MU227429.1:308949-332148 GCA_018584345.1 Thuja plicata
TCTTGAGTATTTATTCTACAATGTAAAAAATATTTTGGTGGATTTTCTTTGAGAGAATATATTACCAATGTTGTTTTGTTTTGAAAATGATTTTGTTTCTAAAAAATATAATTTATTAGTATCCCTTGAGGCTCATCTGTAGTTTCAGTCGCCATGTTAGATCACATCATTTTGAAATATTCAATTGAATACACATACACAACTTAAAATTTTTGAGGTTTTGATATTGTTTAGAGTTATTTGCCAATCAAAATGGTTTTTTTTTTCTATATAAGTATCAATCTTAGAAAATTTAATGATCGTAGTATGATAAATATGCACATCAAACCATTTGATAAGATTGAAGGGACACAAGTCACACATGTACACTATCTTGGTTAGATATTTTTTGTTGTCAATTGAAACTTGAAACTTCGAGGACTATGGTAGGTTCCTTAAATTAGGAAGTTTCTAGTTTCACTTTTTTTTTTTTTATGTTTCACCATAACTTGTTAATGGAAAATGTTTCAAGTTTCTACCCCTTAATTTCATTTTACATTTTTCTCTAACAAAAGAATACCTTGAGAAATAACTTTTCAATTTGAGTTGACTTGTAAATAAAGAGGAATTTTAGTGCAATGACTGAGGAACACTTGTGAATGTGTGGCCTAGAATGAAACCTCTCTTTTTCAAATGAGGTAAGAAACCCATAAATTGGATGGAAATGTGGCAAAGATATGATATAAAAATCACGTGCTACACCCTTAGGGTAAAGATTAACTAGCTCAATTTTTCCGCTGGAAGTTGTAGGACTCTAATTGGAGCTTCATAGCTAGACATAAGGTTTGATAATTACCTCGTAAAAAAAATACATTTGAGCAAAGTTCTTATGTTGGCCTCTGATATTTTTTCTACATCCAAGAGCTGACATCTCTTTCAGACATTGTGTCCAATGAAGATGCGCTAGGGTAAACAATGAATCAAGATGCCCTAGGGTAAACAATGAATGAAGATTCCCTAGAGGACTATAAAAATGTCTCAAACTGAAAATGGAAAAATTCAAGGAAATTTTTATTGACTGAATATGTAATAGTCATTTTCTCACACATAGCAGTGTTAAAGGAGATGATGTGATGTGTTTGATCTTTCTTTTCAAGTCTTGGATAGATTAAATTATAAACTTGGTGCTTACTATATGCCACTGCCCTATCACAGGAAACATAAGGCAAAAACTGTGAAATTTCATTTTGTTTTGAGTATTGTGTCACTACTCACCATAAAGGGGACTGGTTGAAGATACAGATTGGAAAGATTGTGATCCAAATAAATTCAAGTTAAGAGACAAGAGGAAACAAAGGAAGGAGGACACTCAAAATCCTCTCATCAATTACCAATGACTATGTGATTCCTTGTTTTGTTTTCTATTGTGGCGTGTGCTCCTATTTTCTATGTTTTTTTAATATTTGAAAATTTCACATTGTGGGGGGAATATAACACCAGTATTCCACTCCAGTGGCAATGAAAATTTCTTATGGTGTTAGAGATTGAGTGATAATGATCAATGACAGTTGTTATTTCTATTTATGTGTTATTTCCTTATGAAACCTTATGGTGTAAAATACCGTAGTGAACAAAAGTACTAGTGTAATGCAGTTCACTGGTCTTGAAATAGTCAGTAGTAATTAAAAAAACCATGTAAGGTGAAAGATGTAGTTAAAATATATATCCAATAATAGGTTAGCAAGCATATTGTTAGGTTTCCCATTTATTACAAAATTCCCAAAGACACAAGACAATATTGTGTGTCTAGAAGCAAAGGTCAATGATTATTAAGGGCGTGCCTAATTTGCTTATCTTTCAAAGTTTTGAATATTTGAGATGTTGCCATGTATTCGGGAATGAAGATACATGGGGATAGAAGGCTCCAAAACAAGAGCATAAAATGTTGGGTGGAATGGGGAGGAACAAGATAATATTCCAATTCTGAATTGCATCACTAGTTTAATTAGGGATTACTAGGAATCATGTAGTGGTGAAGGTGTACGCAAAACTTTTATTCCCAGAACTTAGGAAAGAATTTGTAACTGCAAACTATCTGATTGTAGATGGATCAAGGAACAACCAAAGATTTAATTGGCAATAATTTGCAAGCATTGCTAAGATGTTAACAAGTCAAATCCCTATTGAAAGGGGTTTCCACCAAATTTGCATTAACTGGTAATGGCCGAAGATGAAGTTTGGGTTTGTGCTCTATGAGAGCTTTTAAAGCACCATGACATAGTTAGGAGATTGGATTTAGAGGGATCTATAGCCCCAGAGGTAGATCACATGTTTCTAGATCGGGATAAAGGTAATGAAAGAGATTCTTAATTCTTGGGATAAGATGTAAAATGCATATTGAAGCATCAAGATGTTTATATAACTGATTTCACTCTCCAAAAAATTAGTTTGGAAGTTGGAGAGCTTAGATCAGGAATTGATTATGACATTGTATGGATAGGATAGTCTAGAAATTGCATAGAACAATCTATATGTCCAAGGGTATAGATCTTGTAGATTCCTATCAAACCAGTACTTAGGTTGGTCATATAGAAGGGAAACCAGAGGGATTGTATTACTATTCCTTAATTGTTTAAAGAGTTATAAGGGACTAGAACTCCACAAATATAATATTTTTAGTTTGCTTCATTATTGCTATGTGGTTTGGTAGTCCTTTCTTTGATGCCACAACTTTACCTACATCAAATTTAAGAGTAAATGCAATATTGATATGCATTTTCAAATTATAAATCAAATTCTAATTCACAGTAGATCATTACATGTTTGGTGTCTATCTTAGCCATTTTTGATATTGCATCATCATCAGACTTGGGTCTTCAGACATCCTACAATTTCAAACTCATGTAAAACAATAAAGCAAGAGTTGACAAGGAGCCACTATATAAGCATACTTTCATTCTTAAACTTTGGGCAATTACCCTAGCTTTCTTGACGCAGTGAACCTTGATTGGTTTTATGAAATTGACTCATAATTTTTTAGTTTTCCATTCATAATTTTTTAATATTTCCCAAGAGTTTCATACTCTTGCACGTGAACATTAAGTACTTCCCTCGTACTTATATGTCTACATGCAAGCCAATGAAATTCTTATGTTTTCTACCTTAATCTTATAGCTTGATAAACTAGTTAATACCCCTGTTCAAATGAGTGAATAATAGTCTGAATAAACATTTCAGTTGTTCTAAAAAGAAATAGCATTTTCTTCAAGCATGAATGACTCCAAATGTCACTTTTTACAGGAAAGAGTCTATTGCCCTTCTATTATATTTCACTACAGCTGAGAGGAGCTAATATAATTATAGTTTCATTTACTCTATCGAGAAAAACACATTTACCTTCAAGAGAGAAAAGTAGCTAGAGTTAAAATCCATAGTGGCTTATGTCTGCACTCTTGGACTGAAGTTGCTTGCCCACCATCAATGTCATCTCCTCCCTAATGAAACTATTTGAGGAAAAATTATCACTGAATGTCCCAGAATTACTGATTGGACTGTGACTAACTAGTTGTCGAGTTTGTCTCATTTGATGGTTAACTTTTCCTAATAAAATGCTCACTGCATGTTACTGAGGTTGACTGTCTATGGAAGTGTTGATTCAATGTGTGTCTTGAACTCCCCACAATCGCTAATTGGATGATATAGGTCTTATGTTTGATGTTGCCTCCTTTTTGGTTTTGTACTGTATATTGACAAGTCATTTTTCAATTTGATTTGAGATGTTTTCTACATTAGTATGTTGCTTTTTATTGCAACTATAATTAGTATGAATGAACAAAATAATCAACTAAAAAAAATGATATGTTGGAATGACAGTGCAATATTTATCGATATAGCATCGATGGCTTTGGTCAATGTGCTTATGTGTCAATGTGGTGTTTTCCCTTGTGTGTTGAAGATGTCATGCACAAGTAATCCTAGGCATCAATTTTGGGGTTGCCCAAATAGGAAAAAGGTCTGGATATGGAATTATATTTTATGTTTAAAAGTAATGTGACAAGTAATCATTTTAGGAAGAACTGATGTAGATTTGGTATTTCAGGGAAATAGTGGATGTCAATAATTTTAGTGGGTCAATGAAACCACATTTACATCTACCCCACCTACATATATACCTAATTTAGGAAATGAATGCAACTTGTGCAAGGCTCGAGAGGCAGCTAGTGCCACCGAGATTGCTTCAATGGCGAAACCAGAATTATGTTTTTGTGATGCCTTATTTGTGTAGTTTGTGCACTACTTTGTTGGGACCATATGCATAAATGTGATTAACAGAGGGCTATTGTAGATATTGAAACTTTTTTATAATTTCATGTAGATACGTTGGACATATTTTGATAAACTCATGAAATTTTTGTTGTTTATGACTTCGTTATGATTTTCTATATCTTGGATGGGTTTTTGTAAATTTTATCCTTGTTATTTTTAGAAGTGTATGGCTTGACTATGCACATGCATAATTGTAGATGAGGATTAGTAATAGGGTGCCAAGCATTGCTTAGATCCTTTGGATCTAACCCCATCTTTTCCTTCCTTGTAGGTTCTGGATTCAACCCCGAAGACATTGGCAAGGATCACCCAACTTCATAAAACAGGAACCGAAACAACCAAAATTAATAGTAGAATACATACAAACCTATCTAGTGATCATATTGTGCTGAAGGTGGAGTCTAATTCCACTTCAACAACATTAGGTAGTGATGCAAAATTTAATGTCTATAGTCGTTGCAGCAGCATCAGGCGCCACCTTCAACACAATATTTTATCTTACCAATATTTTACAATATTTTAAATGCCTTATGAAATATAGTTGTAGGTAGTTATCTCTTCTATAAACACAACACATTCCATATGGTGTCAGAAGGCCCAGATGGGCAGAAATTCAATGGTACAATTGTGGTCTCTTTTTCCCTTGGTAATGCTTTTCAGGTAGAAACGGTAGGATATCATCTATCTTTCTTGAAGACTCTTTATCAAAAGGGGATCAATGCCCTCTATCTTCAATTGAATAAGGGGTGCAAAAGGTTTTGCTGCATCAATTTGGTATAGAAATTGAGTGCTATACCCAAACAATGCAACGCAACTTCAGCACCGTCTATTCCAGTGAAGAGAGAAATGCCATTGATACCCTTTGGATAAAGAGGCTTGATACCACTTCTACCATCCTTTAAAAGACTAGTTTTAAAGTTAAACTTGAACTATGATGTCTCTACAAGTTACATAGGAAAAGCTATCTATGATGATCCCCTGAGGCATTAGTTCTAGCCCTTAGGTCTTGTACTTTTGAGTTCTTCCTTGATCTTGCCACCCCTTACCAATATTTTACATCGTTTGCATCTCTTTACGAAACTAGTTTTAAATGCCTTATGAAATATAGTTGTAGGTGGTTATCTCTTCTATAAACACAACACATTCCATATGGTGTTAGAAGGCCCAGATGGGCATAAATTCAATGGTACAATTGTGGTCTCTTTTTCCCTTGGTAATGCTTTTCAGGTAGAAATGGTAGGATACCATCTATCTTTCTTGAAGACTCTTTATCAAAAGGGGATCAATGTCCTCTATCTTCAATTGAATAAGGGGTGCAGAAGGTTGCTCTACATTGATTTGGTATAGAAATTGAGTGCTATACCCAAATGATGCATAACAACTTCTGCACCCTCAATTCCAGTGAAGAGAGAAATGCCATTGATACCTTTTTGATAAAGAGGCTTGATACCACTTCTACCATCCTTTAAAAGACTGGTTTTAAAGTTAAACCAGAACTATGATGTATCTATGAGTTACATAGGAAAGGCCATATATGATGAGCCCCTGAGGCATTAGGTATGGCCCTTAGGTCTTGTACTTTTGATTTCTTCCTTGATCTTGCCACCCCTTACCAATATTTTACATAGTTTGCATCTCTTTACAAAGCTAGTTTTAAATGCCTTATGAAATATAGTTGTAGGTAGTTATCTCTTCTATAAACACAACACATTCTATATGGTGTTAGAAGGCCCATATGGGCATAAATTCAATGGTACAATTGTGGTCTCTTTTCCCTTGGTAATTCTTTTAAGGTAGAAACGGTAGGATACAATCTATCTTTCTTGAAGACTCTTTATCAAAAGGGGATCAATGTCCTCTATCTTCAATCGAATAAGAGGTGCAAAAGGTTGCTCTACATTGATTTAGTATAGAAATTGAGTGCTATACCCAAACAATGTAGAGCAACTTCTGCTCCCTCGATTTAAGTGAAGAGAGAAATGCCATTGATACCCTTTGGATAAAGGGGCTTGATACCACTTCTACCATCCTTTAAAAGACCGGTTTTAAAGTTAAACCTGAACTACGATGTCTCTATGAGTTATGTAGGCAAGGCCATCTATGATGAGCCCCCAAGGTATTAGGTCTGGCCCTTAGGTCTTCTACTTTTGAGTTCTTCCTTGACCTTTCCACTCCTTACCAATATTTTTCAAAAGTTATAATACTTCATACGTTAGAAGTTTTTCAACACTCATGTGTTATGGCATTTAATGAACATGTACATATCATAAGTACAATTTTTACATTTTGACACATTTTTTGGCGTGACGAAGGCCATGATGTGCATCACAGTGGTGGAGGTATTAATTTGCTATTGGAAATAAATTACATAATTATTAATAGAATTTAACATCTTTAATTGCAATTGGTTGTGTAACCTTTTTTTGAATATTTTAAAGCATGTTGAGCATGTTGAGGTGGCGGCAGATCAAAATGTTATTGTACATGATGTGGCATTGTTAGGTAAAGAAATGATTTCTTAAAAATGCTCTTTGATAAAACTTGTTTGATTAACTTTGTTGGATAGTGAAAGAACATTTTTTTAAGTAATTATCTATGAATATTGCATATTAATATTGAATTTTATGTCATGTTAATGAATATTGTTATGTGTTAATGAATTCTTGATTAGTGTTGTGTATTAATGAATGTTATGTGATTGTATTGATTGAATGTTATAGTTCATAAATGGATGAATGAAGTGTGTAATTATATATTAATGGGGAATTTATATTGATGTTAGGGGGAGGGGGTGAGGCCAGATGAGCTTCCACCTTCACATGGCTGGCCTTGTTAAGTAGAGAATATTAAAGTATTCTCAAAACCAAGTGAAGCTCAAACTAACATACCTTCATTATTTAATCAATTTCATTCATTCTAGGTTTTTACTCATAAGCGCATTTTGAATGTGTCATTGTCAAGAAACTATCAAATAACAAACTGGAAGGGCCAATAGTCAACTTGTCTGGCATGATTCAACTTCATTTTTTGTAATTATTCTCTTCTTGAATGCGTCAACCTCTCTTGGCCTAATCTGGATTATTTCATTGGTTTGTGTTTTTGAGTAGGTGAAGTGTTAAATCAGTTCCTTTGGACTCCCATTTCCTCACATAGAGTAGTAATATATGTGATGTATTTCATCTAGATCATTATGGACTCTGAAAATTTCATGATTCTAAATGAAATTATTATTTTTATTGTGTAATGTAGGTATTTCAGTGAGAAAGGATGAATGGACATTATAGGGTTGTGGCTTTTGTGGTGGGCAATACTCCATTAGGGATACCCTATTTTCTTATGATCTCAATAATATCAGGGACAATTTGTTATTACATGGTTAGGCTACATCTTGGTTTCAGTCATTATGACTTTTTTTGTGCTGTGCCTATATGTAAGTGTTACAGTGGTGGAAAGTCTTATGATGGCCATAGCTAGTGTTGTGCTTAACTTCCTCATGGGCATTATCATTGGTGCTGGCATTTAGGTAAAAAATTTCTATTATTGCATTTTTTTGTTGTTCTTGAGAGAATCCTCATGAAAATATCAAGGAAATAAGACCAAGAGGTCTTCCATTATAAATTTGGACAAGAGTAAACTAATTAAATGAGAGAAAATTAAACTAAACAACTGATACCCATGGCCTAACCTTCCCGTAACACAACTTATATCACTATTAGACATTATAAATATTCATTCTGGGGCGTCTTTTTGTTCATCTTTATCATCTTTATGTTCATACTAAGTATTGGATCATCTTGACTATGTTGTGATGATCAAAATTTTAAGTGCATTTCAAGATAACGAAAAAAAAACTGAAGATCCAATTTCAACAAGTTTATTCTTTCTCCAAATCCAGTGGCCCCATTTAGATCCTCCACATCTTTGAGGTAGGATATACTACAATTCGCTATAAAAAGCAACTCCTTTCATGCTTGATTCTAATTCTTGAAAGTTTTCTGTCCAATCATTGAAGTCTTGCTAAAATTCATGTTCGCATCTGCTTTGAGTATTTGTTTATTTATTTGTTTGTTTATTTTAGGGAATGTTCATGTTGGTATTAGGATATTTCAAGCTTCCAAAGGATATTCCAAAGCTCATGTGGCGATGTCCCATGTCTTACATCAGTTTCCACTACTAGGCATTGCAGGTAAGGAAATCTTCCCTAACATTATTATTAGGTATAATTTCCCCTTAAAGCAAATTTTCACTTTGAAAACAATGGAGTCCCTACATATATGTGCTAGCTTTTAAGCTAATAAAATATTATGCTAATAGTAAAGTAACATAACAAAATACACATCCATATATATTATTGTAAAGTAACACCTGAAGATAAATATCTAGACTAATCACTGACTAGGATGTCATTGGTGATTACTCTGGATATTTATCTTCAGGTGTTTTTTTTAACATTCCATATTGGTCAAAATTTTGATGAACTTTGGTTGAAACCCTCACCAAGAATGGTCTACATATCTACCATTCTGTGTCAAAATTTAGCGTTGTGGGTTTGGCATCCTGGTCGAATGGGCCAAACATTTCGACCGACATTGGTAGAAAGTTCAACGAATAAACTTGCCAATTTCAGATGTCAATTTCAACCAAGGTTGGCATAGAACATTTGACATTAACAATGATGTGTAGAAATTTTGACTAGAAAAATAACGACAAGACCATTTGTGGATCATTCGACCAATCTTGGTAGAAAATTCAACCAATTTTCGTCGAAAACAGGTGCCAATTCTACTAGTGAAACCCCGACATCCGAAAATCTTTGAAATTTGAAATTTAGAACCTGGGTCAGGGTCAAGGTTGACCCTGACCTAGGTTAGGATCAAGGTCAACCTTGACCCTGAGGTCAAGATCCTCAAAATCTTAGAGTAGAATACTAGAAACAGGTAGGAGAGAAGTGGAAAACAGGGCAGGACAGGGGAAAAACCAGATCTAAGTCAAAGACCCATTCAAGGCGTTTGACATGACCCCAAAACCACTTAATCGAAGGGCTAAAACAGTCCTAAATGGAAGTGCTTCTATTTTCCAATGATACAGGAATAGAGGAATTATCTCTTCTATGTTTTAATTTAATTTGTTTTTATTTTTTTTAAGTGTAAATATAAATCCCTATTAAATAGTTAATTGATTTTATTAACTATATTTTGACATATAAAAATTGAGAAAAAATTAAAATAAACATTTTATTTTTTAAATATAATGAAATCTCAAAAAAGTCTAAAAAATCTATTATTCCTAAGAATTTTCTCTTATTACAATCAAATGGTTTTAGCCAATCACATTGAGAAAACTCATTTTTATAAATTATAAAATTAAAAATTTTCACAAGTTAACTTTATAAATTTGGATTCTTTTTAAAAGATAAATAAATAAAGTCTTGTGATTGATGGAAAACCAAGTCATTAATGACCAGTGAAAGAATAATATTATATACCTTGAACAATGAGGTGCTCTGTCTTTCTCGCAGGCAATGCAACAGGCAAATTTTAAAAAAAATTGCTAGCCTGCCATGGACAGAACTAGGGCCATGGAAGGCTAAGTGGTACAAGGATGTCATTTTTGATGTAGGAGCATCTTGGGTCCTTGGAAATCCTACTCAACCAAAGATATTTTACTTTCATTCTAGTTTGTTCTTTGTCACTTGACTTCTATTGCTCGGCATGCTTGCCGAGTTGCTTGGTCATGTTGGTTTTCTTCTATTGCTCAGCCCTTCTTTGGCTGAAATGCTCTGTTTCTCGGTCATGCTTTGCTGAGTTGGTTTATTTGGGAGTTGGAGCTGATGGCCGACTTCTTCATTTATTTTTCATGGCTGGATTTATTTGGGATCTATATTTGAGATCTGTGTGGACCTAAATCTGGGCCTCACCTTTGTATTTGAGTGCCAACTTCCCAGTTGGACTCTTGTATATATTCTTTTGTATGTTCTTAGTTTAGGAGCAAGTCTTAGAGCAAGAAGACAAATGTTAAGAAATTGAAGATCTGGGATCTGTACTGTAAGAAGATCATTTGTAATACATTTTAATGTATGTGGCCGTAACCAGGAAGGCCTTACATCCTGACATGTATTGAGTTTGGTCAATTAATGACAAAAGATCTCTGTGTTTTCCTCTCTCACTATGTTGTTGTGTTAATTCCACATTATTTCTGTAAGTTGGATGGTTTTGGGTGTGCCGTAGGCCCCATCTTCCTTCCTCCTTACATCAGGTGGTATCAGAGCGAGTTGAGATCCGTGGTTCCTTCTTGTAAACTCTAAGGATATTTGTTGTAGGGTGGCAGGTTGTGATTTGACCTACAATTGCAGAGAGTTTCAAGATGGTTCATGGGAGGGAAAATGTTGATCAAGGTCTAGCTAATATGCTTAGACAAATGGCTGTAAGATTGAAAGCTGTTGAGATAGCCCAGTGCAGAGGAAGACATCTTGAAGATGTTAGTGATGATGAATTTGAAGAGGTTCAAGGTGAAGTTGCACTTGCACCTGTGATGGACCAAGAAGAAGAAAGATTCCTGAGAGCCTTAACAAGTTTGAAATCCACACCTCAATTTAATCCTCCTGAGTATAGTGGAAAATTGGATTCAGATGAATTGATTGACTGGATGAAAAGTATTTTGAATATGAGAATGTTGCAGAGGATAAGAAGGTGAAGATAACAAGCACAAAGCTAAAAGATCATGCATCCTTATGGTGGGAACATCTGCAACTGGATAGAAAGAAGAAAGGAAAAGAAAAAATCAAGGTATGAGATAAGATGGTGAACAAATTGAAAGGCAAGTTTCTCCCTTGTGATTATCAGATTAACCTAGTTCAGAGATTGCAAAGTTTGAGGCAGAAAGATAAATCTGTGAAAGATTACACTGAAGAATTCTATAAATTGGACATCAGATATGGACATATTGAAGATGAAGTGGAAAGAACAACAAGGTATCTGAATGGCTTGAGAAGTTCCATACAAGATGAGATCAGTTTGATCAAAATGGAGGGTATTGAAGAGGCATATCAATTTGCCCTAAAATCTAAAGAGAAGCTGAATAGAAGATATGAACAAAGACAAAGAGGTAGAGGTGGTAGATTCCCTAGAGGAAGAGGTAGATCTCATGGTGAGAATAGTAGATCTGAACAAGACAAGTCAGTTTCAGACACAACTCAAGACAAAGGAAATACTGAATGGAAAGGTGGAAATTCATACCAAGGAAGAGGTAATTACTCCAGAGGTGGATATAGCAGAAGAGGATTCCAATTAACTTGTTACAATTATGGTGAAGAAGGACATAAATCCTTTGAGTGTACACATGCAAGCAAGAAAGTGGGTAGCAGTAGCAGAAATGCATTGATCCAAGAGGAGACATCCAATGAACCTAAAAACAACCTCATGATCCGAAGGATACTATGGAGTGAGAAAGATAAGCAAGATCTGATCATGAAATTTGTATTCAAGACCAGATGTAGAGTTGCAGACAAAGTTTGGAAGGTCATTGTGGATAGTGGAAGCTCAGAGAATCTGGCATTTGAGGAAATGGTTGCAAATTTATAGTTGGAAAGGATGAAACATCCAAAACCCTACAAGATCTCATGGATCAAGGATTAACATACATTAATGGTGAGTGAATAATGTTTTGTGAATCTGAAAATTGGAAAATACTATGATAAGGTGTTATGTGATACCATGCCAATGGATTGTTGTCATATTTTTTTGGGTAGACCTTGGCAATATGATAGATATTCTATACATGATGGAAGCTTGAATAGATATTCTATTTGGGTTGATGGGAAGAAGCAAATTTTTTTACCTTTGATTGAAGAATCTATTGATGAGTTATGCACATCTGTGAAAGTTTGTCTGATGGAAGGTAGAAAGTTTGTTAAGGATTTGAAAAGGGATGATATTTGTTATACTTTGATTCCTAACAAACCATGTAAGAATCCAGAAGATGACATACCTGTAGAATTTGAGAAATTGCTAACTGAATACAAAGAAATCATTTCAAATAATGTACATGATGGTTTTCCACCAATCATAGATGTCAGTCATTGTATGGATCTGATTCTTGGAGCTAGTTTACCAAACAAAGCACCACATAGGTTAATGCCTACTGAAATTGAAGAGCTTAACTAATAAGTTCATGAATTGTTGAACAAAGGTTTGATCTGAGAAAGTTTGAGTCCATGTGCAGTACCAGCTGTGTTGGCACCTAAGAAGAATGGAGAATGGAGAATGTGCACTGATTCCAGAGAAATTAACAAGATCATAGTGAAGTATAGGTTTCCTATATCAAGAATGGATGACATAATGGATTGTTTGAGTGGAGCAAAGTATTTTACCAAAATTAATTTGAAAAGTGGATATCATCAGATCAAAATTAGAGAAGGTGATGAATGGAAGATTGCTTTCAAGACAAAATAAAGTTTGTACGAGTGGTTGGTTATGCCTTTTGGTTTAAATAATGCACCAAGTACATTTATGAGATTGATGAATAAAGTTCTAAAGAAATTCTTGAACAAGTGTGTGATTGTATATTTGGATGACATTTTGATATTCAGTAAGACCAGAGAAGAACATCTGATGCATATAAGACAAGTGTTGCAGAGATTAAAAGAATAAAAAGAGCTTGTGTATTTGGGTTTTGTGATTTCAACTGATGGTTTGAAGATGGATCAAGAGAAGGTAGAAGCTATACTGAGTTGGCCTACACCTGAAAATGTTATTGAGGTAAGATCATTCCATGGATTGGCAAGTTTTTATAGGAAGTTTATTAGAAATTTCAGTTTTATTTGCAATGATATGACTGAGACAATGAGAGGAGATAAAAGAGAATTCAAATGGACACATGGAGATGATAAATTTTTTGAAGCTTTGAAGCTAAAGGTTGCTGAGTTACCTATATTAGCATTACCTGATTTCAATAAAGTATTTCAATTTGAATGCGATGCAAGTGGAAGTGCAATTGGAGCTGTGTTGACTCAAGAAGGTAAACCTGTTGCTTTCTTTAGTGAAGAGTTGAATGATGCAAAGAGAAAATATCTTGTCTATGATCAATAATTCTATGCTATTGTGCAAGCTATGAAGAAATGGATACATTACTTGATGCCAAATGAATTTGTGTTGTATATTGATCATAAGGCTTTACAGTATTCGGGTAGTCAGAATAAGCTAATTTAGAGACATATGAAATGGGTAGAGTATTTTCAAAGCTTTACATTTGTGATTAAGAATAAGAGTGGAGTTTCTAATAAAGTTGTTGATGCATTGAGTAGAAGAAGATCTTTGTTGACTGAAATGAGAATTGAAGTTCTTGGTTTTGATGATATGAAGAATTTGTATGAAAATGATCCTAATTTTTTAGAGCAGTGGAGAGTGTGTAGAGCACCTAATTCAAATCAATCAAGTAAGTATGAAGACTATTTCATTCAGGAAGACATGTTGTTTAAGGGTATTTAGTTATGTATACCAAGAGGTTCAATGAGAACTAATATGATTAAGGAGAAACATAGTAGTGGATTGGCTGGACACTTTGGCATTGATAAAACATTGAGTTTGTTGAAGGAGAGGTACTTTTGGCCTCAGTTGTATAAGGGTGTTCAAATATTTGCAAGAATTTGTGGAGTTTGTCAAGTTGCAAAGGGAGTAAGTCAAAATATTGGTTTATATACACCTATTACTGTTCTTGAGAAACCTTGGAGTGATATCAACATTGATTTTGTTCTTGGACTTCCAAGGACAACAAGAGGTAATGATTTTATATTTTTTGTTGTGGATAGAGTTTCTAAAATGACACATTTCATACCATGTAAGGAAACATCAGATGCAGTACATATAGCAGATCTTTTCTTTAAAGAAATTGTCAGATTGCATGGATCACCGAGGACTGTAATCTCTGACAGAGACAGTAGTTTGTAAGCTATTTTTGGAGAACACTATGGAAGAAGTTGGATACAAAGTTAAAATTTAGTTCTACATTTCACCCACAGACTAATGGACAAATAGAGGTTGTAAACCAAAGTTTGAGTAACTTGTTGAGATGTTTAGTTGGAGACACACCAGGCAATTGGGATTTGATGTTGGCACAAGCAAAGTTTGCATACAATAGTTTAGTAAACAGAAATACTAGAAAGACACCATTTGATATTGTTCATGGCACACAACCTAGAGGTATATCAGATTTGAGAGACATTGTTGGTGAAGAGAAAAGAAGTGCTGAAGCAAAGGAATTTGTAGAATTTATGAAGACATTGCATGCAGATGTGAAGCAAAAGCTAGAGAAAAGTAATCATAAATACAAAGATGATGCAGACAGATCTAGAAGACATAAGACATTCAAAGTTGGTGATGCTGTGATGGTTCATTTGAAGAAAGGAATATTTCCTATTGGAACATATGGGAAACTAAAGATGAAGAAATTTGGTCCTTGTAAAATACTGAGAAGATTTGATAGTGGAAATGTGCATGAAGTTGAATTACCTGATGACATGGATATATCACCTATATTCAATATTTCAGACTTGTATGAATATCATGAACCTGATGAAGAAATGATAGTACCAAGTGATTACCCTAAGAAGCAGATAGAGGAAGTTGAGAAGATTTTGAAATAGAGAGTTGGCAGAAGCATAAGAGGAAAGGAATACATGGAATATCTAGTAAAGTGGAAGAATGAACCAATTGAGGGCTCATCTTGGATTTATCAATCTAAGTTGGATTCATTTTAGGTTGGACCTGATACATGATTCAAGGAATCATTTCTTTTCAACCCCAGGTGTCTGATGCAGGAGCATCTTGGGTCCTTGGCAATCCTGCTCAACCAAAGATATGTTTACTTTTATTCCAGTTTGTTCTCTATCACTCGACTTCTGTTGCTCGACATGCTTGCCAAGTTGCTTAGTCATGCTAGTTTTCTTCTGTTTCTTGGCCCTTCTTTGGCCGAAATGCTCTATTGCTCGATCATGCTTTGCCGAGTTGGTTTATTTGGGAGTTGGAGCTGCTGGCCGACTTCTTCATTTATTTTTGTGGTTGGATTTATTTGGGATCTATCTTTGGGATCTGTGTGGACCTAAAATTGGGTCTCACCTTTGTATTTAAGCACTGACTTCCTTGTTGGACTCTTGTATATATTCTTTTGTATGTTCTTAGTTTAGGAGCAAGTCTTAGAGCAAGAAGACAAATGTTAAGAAATTGAAGATATGGGATCTGTACTGTAAGAAGATCACTTGTAATACATTTTGATGTATGTGGCCATAACCAAGAAGGTCTTACAGCCTGGCATGTATTGAGTTTGGTCAGTTAATGACAAAATATCTCTGTATTTCCCTCTCTCACTATGTTGTTGTGTTAATTCTACATTGTTTCTGTAAGTTGGATGGTTTTGGGTGTTCCCTAGGCCCCGTCTTCCTTCCTCCTTGTGTCAATTTTTCATGAAAATTACTCCCCACACACTTACCCAAATTCAATACCTCTCAAAATAAATCCCTTCAACCCAAATCTCAATAAGTGACATGAGGGTATAGGTAGTGATTTTTTCAAATAAGGTATCCATAAACCACATGTTCATCTAAAGAAATGGAAGGGCATGAGGCGCCACCCTGGGGAAGGATACTAAAAAGGAAACATGAAAAGAATTAAAAACAAAAGTTATGGGAAACCATTTTAATACATTAAGAAAACCAGTGTGAATGGTGGTTTTATAGCTAGATCTACTCGCTAGATCAACAAGAAATCTTGTATCAACCCTCCTGTTCACCCAATAATAATAAAGCACTTGGAGGATGGATTGGTTAATATTACACCCCCAGAGAAATATTTGAAAGAGGCAACAGGTGAAATTTGATCTGGGGCAGTGATAGGTAAGTTCTGGAAACTGTACCCCACAAATTTTGAGTTGTCTTCATGGGTTTTAGAAAACTAGAAAGGAGTTATTGAAGTATTTAATATTGATAGTGGGAGGGGTATTTTTATAGTAATTTTTTTATATAAAGAAGATAGAGAATTTTTTCATAAACTCAAATCATTGTTTATGAGAGGTTTGGGTTTATACACCCATATTTGGTCTCTGAACTTCAGTCCTTCCCAAGCACTTCCATTTCTGGGTGTCTTTGTCGTCCCTGCCTCTGGAATACAGGGATTTGGATATTTTTGAAGTCATGACAAACAAAATAGAAATATTTCTATAACATGACCTATTTTCTTTTGATAATTGTTAATTTCCTATCAGGGTTTGTGTGCTTATTGATGTCGCAAAACCGTTTCCTACAATATTGGTCCTACAATCAAAGTATGGCTCTATTGATCAACAATTGTGTGTGGGGGATGTGAGGACAATGCATAGTTGCCAAGGAAAACTAGGTCATTTTACTTTAGATTGTAGGAGTTACATTGACAAATGTATCATAGTATGCAAAGACTTGTCTTCTCGGGCCCAAAACTATGCCCTTAGAGGCTTAGAATGAGGAGTACAAATAGAGAAGAGGCCTTATGAAGATATTATAGCCCCTAATAATAATAAAAATTAACTAGTTTTGGGGGGGAATAATGTAAATCAGGAAGTGGGATTAATGATTGAAGAGGTAGAAATTGTGCCTAATAATACAAGAAAAGAAGGTGTAGATAGAGAGGATATTGTTATACTTTCACCTTTTTAGTCTCATGCATAGCCCATTTCTTTACTCATCAAGAGGTGTCCATGGTCATGGAGGGAAATGTTGGCCCTTAGACCATCACTATTACAACTCTAGAAGGTAATACTGGGCACCAGGGTCCATTCCTAGGGAATGTTTAGATGCTAGATCAAAATGAAATTAACTAACAAGGAGACCTGGTGATGGGTTCCTTCAAAGGATGCAACCTAGATATTGATGAAGAGTTGGGAATCAATATTTCCCAAGACACTCCACTAGAAGGGGTTGTTCAGATATTATATCAATCTAAATTCAACTAAGAAGAAGTGCTTTTTCACTTGGAAGATAAGGGCATTTAGAAAGAAGGGGATTTGGACCTCATGGGACAAGAAATAAAATGAAAGGAGAAGATATCACCTGGTAGGAATATTACAAAAAATGAATTGTTTGGTGAGCATTTAAGCACATGTATGTCAACAAAAGAGTTTGCAATAATGATGCAAGAAGGAAAATTTGAGGAAATAGTGGAAAATATATTTCTAGAAGTGGCAGAAGAAAAGATAGAAGAGTTAGTAGATGAGGTAATTAGAGAAGATCATGAGGGATTAGTAAAGTAGGAGATTGTGGGGAGGACTTGCATTTGGAAGTGGTAGGAGACACTTGCAAAAAAATTTCCTGTAGGAAATTTGAGGACTTAGTTTATCAGAAGAAGTTGTCAATTTTCCAAACAGATTTAGTTAAACCTTAGATGAAATCTTACACTCCTTCAAAAAGAGAAAGAGGTCATCCCCCTAAAAGTATAAAGAATAAAGAGGAAATTGATGCATGTATTCAAAAAGTTTTGGATTTTAGTTGTGGTCCAAGGAAGTCAAAAGAGGCAGTCTCAATTTTGATTTTGAAACACATGGCATCAACTAGGAGAGTGAATCGCTCTCTCAAAGTGTAAATGAAGATTATCACTTAGAATGTTAGGGGCATCAACAAAACCTAACAAATCTCACATAATCAAAGGGAAAATTATTAATTCTGAAGCAGAAATTGCCTTGTGTGTTCCTTTTCTTGGGGCATCAAGGGGGTTGGAAATTTTGTGGAGGCCCACTAAAATTCAAATTAGTATTGTTAAGACAAATGCCAATTGGATCTTAGTTGAAGTCAATAGGTTTGACCTTAATTAATTCCTATTGAATGTTTTTGGGCCAACTGCCACAATGAATAAACAAAGACTATGGATATTATTATCTAGTTTGATCTAAGAACTAGGAGAGGGTAAATTTCTAAGAATGGGGATTTTAATGTAGTCTTGTCACAAGAATATAGGGATGAGGGTATCTCTCCTCCACCAAGAGTGATACAAGAATTTAACAACTTTGTGACAGCCAATGACTTGTTTTATTGTGTTCTTAGTAATGGTAAGGTAGCATGGACTAATAGACATAAATATTTCTTTCATAGTGGGGTTCAACTGGATAGGTTATTCATAAACCCCCAATGGATTTTGGAAAAAGGACATGCTTAAATTTTGCATTTTTGGGTTCGATGGATCTGATCACTTTTCTCTTGAAATCTTCATTCTCATAACAAATCCTAAAGTTAGACCTAAATCATATTTCAATTTTGAGCATATGTGGCTTAGAGATCTCACATTTTTACCTTTATTGAGACAGTGGTGGATGGAATCTCCCTTGTCCAAGGGTCAAGAATGTTTCAATTTTCAAAGAAGCTATCCTTTTTAAAGGCTAAAATGAAATATTGTAACACAACACACTTTAAAAACATCTTTCAGGAGAAAAAGATCCTGCGACAACAGCTAAATGAAATCAATGATTGTGTTATTTATAATGGACTGTATTTTTTTTTGATTGGTAAACGGTCGTAGCCAGATAATTTTATTAATTTTAATTTAAAGTACATTTGATAGTTCCCCTATTTAGTGCAGGTGTTGGTAGGAAAGAACAGGGTCAAGAAAACATCCAGCCTTGCCTTGGACCGAAGTCCTAAAAAGATACAAAATTAAGAGGGCATACCTCCACTTTACAGTTTCAAAACCAATGTTTGCAAGATCAGATTCATAGAAAACCCATAAACCGGGTTAAAAAAATTGGTGGATCTAGTGTTATTACATTCCAATTTTGTTCTAAATGTGGATATTACATCATCCTTAATTTGTTATCCATACTTCCAGAAGGGAATAAGATTGCTCTCATGTTCTGCTTGAAGATTCTGCACCTGTAACAACTCGCACTCTTGGCTAAGATCTTTATTAGTAATTTACATCCAAAAACACTAATATATCAATTCTAATAAATTTAGGGAAAGTAAAATTCTTACCATTGTTTAAATGCCTCAGGTTTCTTTGTTGAGGGATCACACCAGATATTTCCTAGTTATTATAAGTAAACTTAAAAGAAAAAGTGATAAACCATCCTTGTTTTTATTGATTAGAATCACAATGTCAGTTTGATATCCAGATCTGGGATGACATCCTACATGCCATGTACATAAGGTATAGTATAGTAAAAAGGATGTTCCATCCAATCATTCCAATAATCAAGCATTAATAAATACAAAATAGAGGAACTTACTAAACAACCAAGAAAGCAGTCATAGATTCTACTACCTGTAGTTAAATTAAGTGAATCCATCTTCTATTTACTAGAGACTATTTCTCATTTAGCCTTCATAAAATACAAATCAGTGGTGCTTTAGTGCTTGTCCTTCCTACCATTATACTATAGCTATGAATATTAGCTATCTTGCTAAACTAGAGTATATGAGTGGATAAAGAGGAGTACTCATACCCATGTGTGTGTGTGTGTGTGTGTGTATACACACACACACACACACATATATACACACACACACACAAATATATGTCATTATCATATTGTAACATGTGTAAAGGAAGAAAATTGATTAGGTGAATGAATGTGTGTATTTGAATATTTGTGTTATATTTCCTTAACCTTTACATTTAATTGTAGTTTATGTATGTGTGTTTTAATGTGATTAAGCATATAGGGGGAAGGAAGATAATATGTTTCTCTATTATCCCCAAATGCACAAATGAAATTGAATATTTGTGTTATATTTCCTTAACCTTTACATTTAATTGTAGTTTATGTATGTGTGTTTTAATGTGATTAAGCATATAGGGGGAAGGAAGATAATATGTTTCTCTATTATCCCCAAATGCACAAATGAAAGATCCAAGTTGATTAACCCAAAAGAAGGATCAATGCACAACTGAATCAATCATTTGGAAATGAGAGTAAGGAAGAAGATCTTAAATTATATTTTATGATTAAAGAGATATGATATATAATAGTAATTGAAAAGGATGAGAGGAAGTACCAACCTTAAAGAATTGTAGATCTGAAGAATGCTATTTTCTGAGGTTTGTACTTAGTTTCTAAAAAATTTGAAGTATGATCTAGAACAAAAATGCAGAGACGAACAAAACCCAAAAATATTTTTCCGATCTGACACCGTCTTATGAAAAAGGTTGACCTTAACCCACAAATGTCACCCCTGACCTAATAATCTTGACCTTGACCTGCACAGGTCCAACATAAAATCTGTTTGCAGATCTTGATAGTTCATTGAAAAGGGTATCCAGATCTGAGTTCAAATCCACAGTCCCAAACCTGTACCTGCAAGAGCAAGAGATTTGTTTGTTGGGGGGAGGGGTTTGCCTTAGTCAAACCCAATTTAGGAATTAACCTTGAAATAAATAAAGTATAGAATGCTAGCAAGTAGTAGAATTGAATCTAATAATGAAGCTATGATATTGAATAGATATGTAATTGTAATTTAAATGTAGACAAATATGTAAATATGAAAGCTTGGACTCAATATAAACCATAAACCTCCATGATTGTACTCTTGGAATCTAGTTTGAAGAGAATGAATGAGTGTTGAGGATGCACAAAGGATCTTGAAGGAAGATCACGCCACCATAATGGCTAGATCTAGGGTTTGAATGATAAATCTTGAATGTTGGAACCAAATCCCTTCAAAGGATTGAAAGCTTGAATCCTTGATCTTCAATGGAGAACTTGAATGCTTTAGAGGAAGACTTGAACACCTTGAAATCTTGGAAACATGGAGAACAATGGATGCTTGAACCTTTTTCTTCTTGACAAAATCTTGGTTAGAGATTTTTTTGTACTTAGAAGACTTAGAGAAAATGAGAGAGAAAGGATTCCTTTTATATGAAACTAGGGAAAAATATTCTAGAGAGGTTGACATAGGAGAATTAAATTCTAATTAGACCCATGCCCCTAGAAGAGGACCTATATTAAATATAATTTAGGATTTGCCACTTCAAAACCCAAAACAGCCAACCTAGAAGCGGGAAAAATGAATTTTTGATGATCTTCGACAGCCGAAAAGCTTCTAGATTTGAAAGGGGGACCCAGGTCAAGGTCGAGGTTGAACTTGACCCAGGGGGTCAAAACCCCTAGAAAAAGTGCCAAGTGGGATAGTAGGTGCCCGGAGAGGCCCAATTAGGGTCCTAAATAGGCACAGAAGCAGGAGATGTTGCAGAAATGAGGGGACAGTATGATGGTGTTAAAAAAAATCCCCTAAGGAGGGCCAAACATTCTTAACATGGAAGTGCTTCCATTTTAAGATGATACATTAAGCCCCCACTTTAGCGAAAGTATGAAAATTGAAAGACTCAGGTGGATCACAACGAGGTAGAACATTACTAGGTCAAGGAAATGAGCCCCTAGACCAAAGATTCTAACTCAACATACATGCATAAAGATATGGAAGATAAAGAGCAATCAGTCATAGAAACATACATGACTACATAAGCAAGACAAGAGCAACACTATAGGTAACATAGCTTCATGATCTAATCCTACTAGCATGAAAGTGAAACAGAGAGAAGGAAAAGTGATTACCTTGCCTAGTAAGATGCCCACCTTAATATGAATCATGAAGGAGGGAGAGCCCAATAGGTTCACCCATAAACTATGCTTGTAATTGTAATGCGTCTTCTGACGACTTTTGAAAATATCCATAAATCCACATTCTTGTATCACTATGAATATAAAATGCATGTCTTTTCAGGATTTAGCAACGTGTGTGCGTTACCTTCCAAGGATTTAGCATATTGAAAAATTGAAAAGGGTGCATATCTCTTCAGGATTTAGCAACTTATGTGTGTTACCTTTCGAGGTTTTAGCAAAAAATAATTAAAATGCGCGTCTCTTCGGGATTTAGCAACTTATGTGCGTTACCTTCCAGGGATTTAGCATGTTGCAAAATGTAAATTAATGTAAAATATAATACAAGGGAGACCCTATATATGTACCCCCCTCCTTATCATGACTACCCACTAGGCAGGATAAGGAAGAGAAAGAGGATACCTACTTCACGGGGTAAGGAGATATCCAGCTTAACAACAATATATACCATATTCTTAGCGAAGAGTCTTGACTCTTACATCCAAGAGCATAGATAATCATGAAATGGATATGTCACTTATGGAAAAAGGATCCTCAAAAGGGAAGAGATCTTATCATCAAGACCCTCACCATAGACAAGTGCTTAGGATAAAATGTCATCTTCTAAAGAAAAGAGGGACCAAAGATTCAATCATCAAGCCCCCTGTAATCAAGAGGAAGAGGAATCTTAGGATGAAAGCATCAAAATCTAACCCAAAGCAAGAGAAAGAGTTTATAAAGAACATAGTTTGCAAAATAAAGAAGAGGTGATGACCTAGGACAATCACCTCTTATATAAGAGGGTATCCATAGTAAAAAACATACATCTTTATAAGGAAATAATGTTATATGATAAACAAATGCCACTAAGCTAAGGAAAGTAAATCCTTAGATAGAGGAAGAAGGAAAATACCTTGCCCCCCAGGTGTGTAGGCAAGGGATATATCAAATTATATCAAGAGATTTCATAGCAAAGAGATATCTTTACAAAACAAATGTCCTAGAAAAGATATCATGAATGATTTATAGGGATAGAATATAGAAAGAGTAACAAATTTAACTCAAAACCAAATATATGCTAAGAGAAAAATGGATCCTAGAAGACTGGAATAAAATACCTCTTGCCCCCCCAATGAAAATACAAGAGGAAAAGTGCAATATAACTTGTAGAAGAATGAGGGGAATGCCCTATATCAAAATTATGAAGAAATTGTAATACTGCACGGGAATGAGATATAATTCCCAAGGCAGCTCTTTCTCTAACATATAGCTTGAAATGCACACAAT
>MU227430.1:6729-29912 GCA_018584345.1 Thuja plicata
AGACCATGGTGTACATTAGTGAATATCTTCCTAAGTTTGCAGCAAAGATCCATGTAGATCGTATTTGGGATCCCAACTCCATTAACAAATTTGAAGGGGAGTACTTGATGGGCAAAGGTAGATTAAGGAAAGTGAGAGGTAAATATAAGATGTTATTATAGTTAATTAATTCTTATAAATCTTCAATATAGGTTATTTATAATAGGTGTATTTTTTTAATACAGTTGGTCGAGAGTGGGATGCAATACATTTGTATATTGCAAACAATCTTGATTGAATGACGGTATGGATTGAATAATGTGAACAAAATGGTTGCTCATTAACATGGTAAGGTGTTGCTTCATTGGTTAGAGAAGCTCATCGTAATGGAGATTCCAATGTTACGCCAATGGTAATTGATCTAGCATATGGTTTAAGAGGTAGAGAAGTACATACAAATTTATTAATGATCATGAATCGTATGTTTCATACCAACTCACGATGTAAATAATTTTCACACGCTTGAAAAATTGCAGGTCAAGCACCACAAAGCTATGTACTATCATGGCCACAAATTTTGCATAAAAAATTTGGATGAAATAAAGAAAACTTGTGATTCTAGGATAACTGTAGTTTTTGAGGTCACTAATATATCATCTAGAAATGACATAAATCCTCAACAATCTCAAAATCGATACTATGGCATCTTGGATGATATAATTGAGTGCAAATTTAACTCCTTCAAAGTAGTTCTATTTGTCGTCAAATGGTATAGGCTACGACTGAATCAAAATGATCCAGATAGAACTGTTATTCAACATGATAATGAATTTACAATGATTAATACAAGGTCGTTTGAGCCAGTTGGAGATGAGCCCTATGTTCTTCCAAGCCAATGTGAGAAAGTGTTTTACTCAGAGGTTCCACATAAATAGGGTTTGTCATTTGTTGTTAGACATGATCCAAGAGGAAGGCCAATAAAGTATAATGTTATGGAAGAAGAAGATATTGAAGATGATGAAGATCAAGATGATGGTGATGATGATGGTGATGATGATGATGATGGTGATGATGACGATGATGATGGTGATGATGGCGATGTGATAGTGGTGATGATGATGATGATGATGATGATGATGGCGATGATGATGAGATGGATGAAGAAGATGATCAATGACATATTCTAATGATTACATATTTATTGTGTTCAATTCTAATGATTACAACATAGGTGATTTATAATTACCAATGTTTTGCTTACGATGCTCAATTAATTACTGCTGATACATGTATATATTGTGTTTGATTATCACCCTTTTTTCAAACAAGCAATTGACTACAGACATCGTCACCCCTTCTGTTGATGATCTTGCATTCCATATATAAGGTAAATTTGTTCATGTTTACGATGTTGCATATTGTTCATGTTGTCTTCTAAGTTATTTGTAGCAGACATATCATATTATTTTTAGCTAACTTAAGATAAATGGTTAACATATGTAGGAAATTTAACCCCTTTGGCGTGGATCGTGCACAGTGACATGGATCAGCAGGTATACGTCAATAAATAGACATAATTTTCTTATATTCTTCTTGTTTATCACTGAGCACGTATGCTATAAATAGACATATTATATAATAATATAATGTATATATAGACAAAGAAGAACCATATAGACATATAATTATATAATCGCTTTCAACTTAGTACATTTTATATCTCCCACGTATAGCCAAAGAAGAACCGTACGTATGGGTCATGACTTGATTATTCTATATATATTATTTAAATAATATCAAAATTCTATTTGAAGTGGGGATATGATATATCTCATTTGATGGATTGCAGGACCCACCAAATAGGTACTTGTCAGATCTATCTACATTGAATGAGGGAATGGTAGATGAAAGTTGTACATGTAGTACGGCTAAATGGGGAGATTAACTAGAGGTCAAAATATTAGAAAAAAATTTGATAAACACATGCAATTTTTCCTTGCTAAAGGGGGGTCATGTTCTTATGATGATGAGACCAAAGGTGACATCAAGGTGCCCTTTTGGTACACACATATTGAGAAAGAATGGGTACCCAATGAGCTACCTCTAATTAACACTGATTTTTGTGTTAATGAGAGGATATATCGCATATAGCTCCATCCTCATTACATGGTTTGGGCCTATTTTCCATGGATGGGATAAAGGTATGTTACAACAAAGTTGTTGAATTATTCAAGTATGTCAGTCTGTGTTACAATTATAATGATTGGATGTGAATTGTTCAATATAAAAAAAGTATGCGTAGGTATGCACTATCAGCAAATTATATACAATGGAAAGGAAATGATCAAAGTAAAATATTTGCAATGTACATTGATGGGAGACCAAAAGCAATAGGTAATATTGTGGGTTTTATCAATAGTACGCGACCTTCCTCAACTAATAAGCAACCCAATTGCATATTTGAGGCACGTGAGGGGAATCAAGTTTTTGTTTGTGTGATAAAATCAATAAGTGCAGGGGAAGAACTGCTAATAGATTACCATTTAAATCACATAGATACAAACAAAGATACTATCATGAGGGTGGTAAGTACTATATACCATTTTATTAATAAGTTTTTTTTGCTAAGTCTATTTCTTTCAGTTCGCTGAAGTTTTTATATTTAATCTTTTTCACAGGATGATATGGATCCCACACATGATAGAGGCCACGAGGATGCTCCTCCCACCCATTCTTCAGAAATGGTAAACCTTATTGAAATTGTACAAATTAGATAGTTGAAAAATGTTATATTATTACGTTATTTTATTTATGGTTTTTGAGTTTTTATGATAGTTTTACTGATATTCCTGTCACAATTTGATGTTCAAGATAGGGGAAAAGCACCTGCAGCAACAGAGGGAATAGCTACCCCTTCTAATGACGATATCGCAAAAATGCCTAATATAACAATTATGTTGAGGAAAAATCTAAAAAAAATCAATTTAGAAATTATGAGCATTTGGATGAAGCAAATCCAACCGAGGAGATGCTGAAGAGGCAATCTAAATTGATGGCGCAAGCACGTTGTTATGAAGTAAGCAATAATGAATCTTTAGTTATAAAAAAAGTTCAATAAAGGTTTATATTTTATACTCTTTTATGTTGTGAAATAAAATATGTAATATGTGTTCTTGTTATAGGATTTTTTGGAAACTCTAGTACCTAGTCAAGGACAACATGGTGAGGCCAGTAGTAGCAGAGCTCCAGCTGCCTCAGGTAGAATAATCCTTTAGTTGACAAGTTACAAGGAATTTTTTCTTTGGAACATTCAAAAAATTCTTTAGTTAACTCTTACTTTTATTATTTCAGAATGTCTTTGCTAACAATGTATTGTTCAGTTCATCAAGTGCAGGTGACTCCTCCTAGGAGGTCAACAGACGTCCATCCGAGATTTCCGAGTGCAATGTCGACAACAAGGGGCATGCAAACATCAACACCTTCAGGGTCTATGCATGGTAAATCCTTGTTTTCCTATATTTGGTTTTGTGTTAATTATGATTTGATAATTTGTACTTTAATCTTGGGTGCATCTCATAGTGGATTAATTTTGTGGAGTAGGAGATACACCAGCGGCACCGTCTGGTACGCCAGATATAGATCAAAGTACATGTATTGGTGATAATTCACCATCATTTCCTGGATCTACCCATGTTTCTAGCACGGGAGTTATGCAGACGTCATTGTTGATTGACAATAATGAATTGATGCCTTTAAAATGTCCTAAGCTTCCAGGTACTTTAAAATTAGTATTTTTTATATTGTTGTATTGTCTCTACAATTTCTTCATGAATTTTTTGCTATGATATCCTATACTTTAATGACAGTATAAACATAACATTATAATCAGGTGTTAAAGAGGGGCTAAAGATAGCATCATAATTTGTATACCTTTTATGATTTCATAATTGTTTTGGTCTCACTTTAGTGGTTATCCCTCATAACACTAATTCATGATTAATTTTTCTCAATCCATTGCCAAATGTGGAAGCCTAGAAAAATTCTAAGCTCACTGACCTTGGTTTTGGATTATCTAATTCTAGGACTATTATGCCTAGCACCATAGTCGTCCTAGACCATGATACTTTTCACCCCATTCCAACCTTTTTGAGCCCAAATTTGAACATCTAATGGTTACAAAAATTTAGATTGGGAAATTTCTCACCAATTTTGGCCTTCTCCAAAATTTATACATGAAACATGCGAATTGTGTACAAATACAACTCCCTTCGCCTAATTAGAACACCCTAAATCTCCTAATTTTGAATCATCACTCTAATTAAGAATTTTGATAAAGAATTTTTAATCCATTTGAGGAGAGATCTAAAGTCAAGATTCAAGCATTCAATTTCAGCAATCGTGATCAATCAAGTTTATATATTCCTCCTTGAATGAAGGCATCCATTAACTCCTATCAAGAAAAATCAAGAGTTTGTGAAGGCTTCAATGTAATATTTTTACAAAAAATGTATTATTTTTCATTTTAGAATTTCCTTTAAGGTTTGTAGAGTCTTCCTTACCATGCGTAAGCTCTCTTACACCTATAATTTCTATAGTGGAGGTTAATTCCTTCTTTGGATTTGAATTAAGCACGCCCCTATACAATGTGATTTTTTCTCCTTTTTTTTAAAATATGTGTGGGCTATAGATCTCATAGCAGAAAATTATAGACTTATAGAGAAAAGAATGAGACATACAAGTCCAGACCTTGAATAGGTGAAAATTGATGGACTGTGTCAATTAACACACCTTTTGAGACTTTTTGGCTTAATTTTGGAGAGATTAATCTATAGATTACCTTGATCTATTATCCAAAGTTGTAGTTGAGAGTAACACCTCTTGGACTAAGGCATCTAGCATACTAGTATGACATTTTTAGGATGATATTTTAGTGATAACTTCCTTCCTATATCTCATTCTAAATTTCTAATTTTGTATTTTTTGTAAACCATTTTTGTCTGATTATATTGCATCTTGTGAATTTCCTAACATTTTTCTAGTTCTTGCATCATTTCTTACCATAACAATATCCAATCACACATATAAAAATGGAACAATTCATCACCCTTGCTCGGCTCTCCTATGGGATTGAAGTTGATCCTAACTGATTGTTCCCTGATAAAATAAAGGTTTGGAAATTATTCCTTGTTTGTATTCCTGAGATAGTAAACTCTCATTTCCCCACCATTTTAATTTTTAATTGAAGCAAAAAAAAGTTATTTTATGGTTTCTTCTCAAGAGAAAATAATATATTATCAACCTTGATATATGTCTAAGGTTTATGGTAGATTTAGATAGCCCTTTTTAAGGGATTTTTTTTAACATTTGGATTTATCTTTAAATAGACTCATTAGGTTATGGGTTGTATGGAAACCTCTTATATTTCTATTATTCTAAATGAAATTTAACATCTTCTTCATTTTTCCTCCACGTATTCTACATCAGGGTATCCACTTAACCCTTATCTCTTCATCCTCATGGATTAAGGTTTTGGAAGGTTTATCAATCAACAGAAGGCTAATGGTTTCATCTAGGGATGAAAAGTAACTAGGGATTGTGAATCTATATCTCATCTTCAATTTATTCATGATACTTATTTGAAGGTTGTTGTAAAATATCACAAAGCTAACTATTTAATGAAAATACTAGACATGTATGTCACAGCCTTGGATTAGCAAATTAATGAGGAAATTTCAAATATCTATTTAAATTTTGTACTCATTTACTATAAAGGATTTCCTCCATCCTTGATTTTAATATTGGTTAAATTATTTTGGTGTATCCTAGTATCCCAATTTTAGTTGGTTCTCTCAATCACATTCATTACATGAAGGTTCTTTATTGGTTCATGATAATTTAGTTAACCACTAGACTTTCTATTGGTTATCTTTTGAAATATGTTTTGTAAGCCATTCCAATTTATAAGTTTATAGTTGTTTCCACCTTCAAAGATTTTCTTAAAGTAGTTTTAGACTTTCCCTATGAAATTTATAAGGGCTATGAATTTGGATATTAGAAAATGAAATCTTATTATTTGGGATATCATTTTTTGGCCTAAACAATATATAGTGGTCTAAGACTTCAACAAGCTAGTATGAATAGTAAAGATTTAACTCCTGGAGTATATTGGAGACAATGCCCTTAAAAAATTTAACCTAGGGAAAATATTATTAACCATAAGAATCTTCGTGGGATTTATCTTCAAGGAGCTAAAATATTTATCTTGATAGGTAAGGGATCTGTGATACGAAATACACTCAAGAAAGGTGCTTCCCTTGTTAAGAAAGGTCTCTTTTGGATTGTGAATTCCAGTGATAAATCTCCAATATGAATGGATTTCTTGAATGTTCACTTCCTATAATTTCCATCATTCCTCTTGTCCACCATTTGAGTAACTTTTTTGTAGAGGTTGGATAGTATAATGCTGCTAATTTTAAGGAATCTTATCAAATGGGGCATACTCCTAGTTTTTGCAAGAAAGATATGAGTAGTTTTCATGTTGAGGGAGACAATGCATCTTGGGTTTACATTTCTTCTATAAATAGCTCTTTCTTGCAAAAGAGCGACACTCTAGCTTTGGGTTATGATTCTTAAGGAAATTACTATATTTATAGCAGTGATCAAATGTTAGACCTTTAAAACAATGATTTGGAGGATTTCATTTGGTGGAGAATGATTTATAATGATGTTTTTTGTCCCATATAAAATATTTATTTATTTCTTTTGTTAGAATAGATGTCTTACTTGGGCCAATATAAAAAAGTGAAGGTTACAAGGACCTTATAAGTGTGTTGTTTGTGGGCTTCATGAGGAAGGTACTTCTCTTTTTTTTTTAATGTTTCTTTTCTAAGAGTCTTTGTACATAATGGTGGAGGTGTTGAAATCATCCTTTTGTTCATATGACCTCTTGGTTCAGTGATTGGGATCTCCTAGCTTGATCTTGTAGTAATACTTCCTTTTTAGTGGTGGCTTGTCATATTGGTTCTATTTATCTTCTTTAAAAAAATTTGTTAGAGAGGAATCACCAAATTTTTCAAAAACATTAGAATCTCATTAAGTATGTTTGGCATAAGCTCTTAAACTTAGTTTTTAACTAAGGTAAAATTGGTTTTATAGGGACTAGAATACCAAGTTCAATACAATAGTAGATAAATAGAAGAACCAATGAAAAACAAACAATAATCCCAACGCCAAGCAAAAGGAGCCAAAAAATAGGGGATAGCGCCCTAAACCACCTATATACTCTTAACTAAATCTTCATTCCTCTGAATAAACTCTACATTAATGCTCCTAACCTTACTAACTAAATTATCAATGGGGTTTTCCTCCTTGTCCTTACTATGTAAATTGGTAGCTGGGCTTGGATGAGCTTCCATCTTTCCATTGTCCACAACAAAATCCACTCCCTGCTCGAACCTACATTCTTGAAGTGCACTTTTTTGGTTGACTTAATGCTCATAGAAGGGGAGGTATTTATATTTTTGGATAAACCTTCAAAAACCATTACCTAATCATGTAATTTTCCATGGCAGTTTTGCTGACCACAACCACATATTTTACCTTATCTTGTATCTTTTTAAGGATATCCTCAAATATTTTGATACTGTCTTCATGGTCCTCTTTTATCTCATGAATTATCATAGGCAAGGTATTAGTACTCTCCAAAATAGTATCCATTTGTTCAGAAAAGGAATTAGTACTCTCTTTCAATATGTTGATTTTAGCCACAATCTAAAACAAAATCACATTTTGGTTATGCATCATGCCCTTAATGTCCTTGATAATGCTTGGGGTTTCCAAGATAGAGGAACCCTTTTCGTTAGGGGTCTCTATCTCTACTGGGATCTCCACATGAATGAGCCAAAAATAAACTAGATTAACTTGATTAGGTAGAATAGGGGACTTGGCGTCTGTAGTATCCACGAGATCAAAAATTTTCTGCAGGCCAGCTTTTTTGGTCTAAGAGAACTTGATCCAAGACACTTCATCAAGCTAACAATATCCTATCTTTTTTCTTTCTGTCCCTACAGGGGTCCATAGAATTTGGAATGTAGTCATCAGTGGGGACATAATCCAAGCTTTCATCATTAGAGACAACAACCCTTTTTCAGGAAGATGAAGATGAGGGATCTTTCTAACCCCCGCATGAAACACATCATCTCCATCTGAATACAAAACATTACTTTCCAAAGAAGTGTCACCATAATGCACACAGACATTATTTTTAAACTCAATTCCTTTTTTGGGAGGGGGGTTTCTCTCCACATGCAATGCCTTTTCATGTTCCATAATGAGTAAGATTAAACCCTCATGTAGAGAACAAGGCATATGGAGATTTTAGCATGGACTCGCAAGCTATGATGCAAAGAAGAAAGCGGGTAGAAGGGAAAGGAGATACATTTACCATGCCTAAAGTGATTCAAAATTACAAAATGATAGTTAAATAGGTAGGTAAATTTATCATCCAAGGTGAGGTATCTCATAATAACCTCTGCAACATCTGACCATAGTTCCTTAAGGGAAACTCTATCATAACCCCCATCTGTGATCTTCTTGACTCTCTCCCGCTCACTTGGAAATAAGAAAACATCCATAGCTTTGTTAGCACTCTTCTTATCTCCATAGAACTTTCTTCCTTTAATAATAGTGTTTGAGACTTTAGAAATGATCTCTTCATTTATCTCTAACTCCATATCGTAGACACGCAGGGTGTTATCCTTCCAACCTACAACAAAGGCATCTGTAACCTAGGCATCAACCCAATGGTGAGTTTCAATATACCTAGTAAGACCCCCCACCAAAATAGAAAATCAGACCATCTCTTCATTCTTCCACTTCTCATACACCATTGGCTCCAATCTATTACGATCACCTCCCATGGTGGAACAACAAGGATTACCCACACACTCATAGCTCAAAATGCACAAAAACCATAATAAAACTTACATAATACTCAAGTTTTTACAAATAAACGAGTCTCCCGTATGGACACCTATTCGCACGTAGGAAGCCATCATTTCTGAGGCAAGGGGAAAAAAATTAGTATGCAACATCATGTCAAAAAAGCATCTAGATCTCCATTGGGATATAATCCTTTATTTCCCAAGTAATACCATGAGGAGAATTAACTCCCCTATTCACCATCCTATCCTATCAGCCAGTTGATTTCCCTCACGATAGACATGGGAAATAAAATAGGATCAAAAACCACTTAACATTTGAATACAATCCTCTATAATGCTCTTGATTGTCCAACTTAGGGGGGAGAATCCTTTCAGATAATTAATAATGTTCAATGAATCACATTCAAGCCATATTTTGTCCAATCCTATATCTTTATCCATTTTTAAACCAATGTAGGCGGCAAATGCCTCGACATAGTGGTTTGTCTAGGTACCCAAAGGGAGGGCCACTGCCAAGAAAAACCTACCATTGTGAGTGTGAACCACTCTCCCACATCCTTCAAGTCTAAGATTACCTTTCAAAGTCTTAAACTTAGTTAAAGAAACCCTTGTAACTAAATTTTATTTTGATTAGGTCATTGTTATTGCTATTCTGATGATTTTTAAGCATTTGTAAATTGATACCTTGCATGCTTTAGCTACCTCCTAGTCTAATATCAATCTCTCAAATGGTTAATAGAGTTGTACATTGGACACCTGCTCTCAAAACTAATTTTATAATTAATAATGATGGTTTCTCTAGGGATAATCATAGGCCAACTAGGATTAGTACTATTGGTTATGTTATTTTAAACTCAATTCAATTATTTGTCATTGCGACTATAGGATTTGGTACCAATAATCAAATGGAAAATTATGCCCTTCTTGTTGCTTTGCATAAAATGTGTGAATTGGGTTGGAAGCACATTAATTGTGAGATGGATTCTATTATTTTAGCTTCTATTTTGAATAACAAGAATCTTGAGAGTTATTCTTGGCATTTGACTTCTTTGGTTGATCAAATTCATGATTTATCTCAGAACTTCAATTCAATCTCCTTTGTTCATATCCCTTGAGAATGGAATATGATAGTTGATACTCTTACTAAATGGGCTTTAGATGCTCCTAGAGGATGGAATGTTTTTTTCTCGGATTCCTTTTTATTGACTAGAGCAATCAGTTTTTACATCTTCAAAATGATATGGACTAACTATTGTGTTTTGTTCTTTATTTTTGTCAAGGTTCTTTGTTCAATGTGTTTTTCAATTTGTTTGTTTTATATGTTTTTGAACAATCATGTTCATTTTTATGATTTTCTTTTCCACACAATCATAAAAACAAATAAATTAAAAATATATAAGAGATAAAAGCATAGGAATATTGGCTCATCTCATATATTGTGACAAATGGTTGTTGTTACAACTGCATGATTTGACT
This sequence comes from Thuja plicata, assembly GCA_018584345.1. Lineage (NCBI taxonomy): Eukaryota > Viridiplantae > Streptophyta > Pinopsida > Cupressales > Cupressaceae > Thuja > Thuja plicata. Next base: position 17,127 of record MU227430.1, read on the forward strand.
TGAATCTAAAGATAAAACAAAGAAAACATAAAACAAGAACTAAACATTCTTAACTAAAACTTTAAATTTTTCTTTTTTGAAATGATTAAAAAAAGAATTAATTTTCCAATACATATTTTTAACATCAATAACTAAGATTCATGGTATATTTGGTTCCGTTAATATTGGCATAGTGTGATGGGTAAATTTGTGATGTTGTTCTTTCTATAAAGGTTCCAGCTGGGATGTTATTGTCGAATATTTTAATTGAAAACGAAATCTCCCTTCTTGACTTCACCCAGTTCATTGTTCCGGGTCAAAAAAAAACAAAAAAAAAAGGAAGAAAAGAAATAAGAAAAACATTGTATAGCTTTGCGCCCACACTGATTTGAAAGAGGGACGGAAGAAATAAACACGAGGCTAATCTTGTGGTGGAGGAAAGGAAGAACACCTGGGTAGACGGAGAATACAAACAAACTAATCTATCAGAATGGCCGGTTATATGTTGGAAATACGGATTGCGGGTCTCGTAGTTTTTTCTTATGTCTACTTTATTGTACCCCTTCATGCTTCTCTGTAAATTGTATAAACTGTCTTTTCAATATATATCAAACAAAAACAAAATCTTATCCTAACAGCTGTACATATTTGACTGGTGATCAAATGTTCCGTTTATTTCTGCTGTTCAGATTTACAAGTAAATGAATAAACGAAAAAATTAGATGATAAGAGAGATTAATCAATATGAATTAAAATAAGTAGCCTCCCATCCAATTGCATGCTTTCGTTTGACGTCATGGCTTGCTTGGGATTTACGTCGATATGTTGTCAAAACCAAATACGAAGAAATTCGTGAATGGTGGAAGTATTATAATAATTAGAGCAGGCCTTGTATCGCATCGTATTATTCAATGGGAAAAAGAAAGATGATCACTTCTGCATGCGCTGCTTGTAGAATGCAACGCAAAAAGTGTTCTGAAGATTGTGTGCTGGCTCCGCATTTTCCCTCTGATGATCCCGAGAAATTTGCAATGGTCCAGAGAGTGTTTGGAACCAGTCATATTGTCAAAATGCTTCAGGTATTCTTACTTTTTGCTCCTTCTCTTTTGGTCCCAGGTAAGGAAAAGACTTCTTTGATTGGCCACTGTATTTTCTTGCTTTTCAACTTTTCTGTCTTACAGCTCAATTTCTTGGATTAAAGTAATACAGTTTTTAAGGTTGGTAAGGTTGTCATGTCATGTAAGCAGTCTTAAGTTATATTTTTATAGTGTAATTGATTTTTGAATTCAATTGCATGAAAATTTGTATACCAATGTTTTGGATAGCATTCTGCGATCTTTTATCAGGATATAACAGAGTAGTTGTAAAAAACAGATTTAAATATTGAGGGATCAAAGAGTGTGATTTGAAATGTTGATATGAAAATTCTCATGTAATTGAATCCTGAAATCAATTACACTCAGTACCATAGACTGAAAATCTGATATATTTATCCAAGTTCTGCTCAATCCTTTATTTAACTCCAAGCTCAAGCTCGTGCAATTCCTCAAAGAAGTAAACAGTTGGAAGTATGTTGTTCTTATGAAACTTCGGATGTTTCAAAGAACAAACAACTTGTAGACTCTTTAAGCCTCGCCGACAAGTCCAGTCCTTGCTTTTGAGACTCAAACTACTGCACAAAATGCATTTTACAATTGGTATGAGTTCTCAAAAGTTCAGAGAATAGTGACATAAGCTTTTGGTTTGAATTGTGTATGTTTTTCAGTGACTTCTCTAAGTACACTCAGAAACTATCTCATTATATTATACTTAAATTGTATATATTTTTCAGTAACTTCTTTATATGTTTGCTAATCTAATTCATTCTAGCACTACTCTTTTGATTTCACTCTAATGAATTATAGGGTTGAGTAAAATTCAGTTATAGTGGACACTCTTGCTACATTGGAGTTCTATTTTATTTCCAAAGAAAGATTGTATTTAACTTTTTGTGAATTAGTTTATAGAGACATTTTTGTTTTACTTTTAAATCTTCTTCCTAATATAATAGTCAACAATAAAGTCCCAGTAAAATTTGAATCTTGATTATTTAAATCCACCCACTATACCAAGGCTCTCGCTAAGCTCCAGTTTCTTTTTCCAAATTCACAAAAACACAGTAAGTTTTTAGCAATTTTTTTGTAGTTTTCCACCACATAATATGTAGATCATAAAGAACAGAAATTTCCCAAAAATCTGTGCTATTTTCAGATTTTTCAAATTTGATCAATGATACATTCTGTCTGAATCTTAACTACATTCTTAATACCCATTACAATTAAGTAAAATTCTTAATACCCATTACAATTAAATAGAATATCAAAATAGCTATGATTTTTGTACTTATATAAATCTGTTCCTCAAATATAATTGGAGAATGTTTTGTAATGTTTTACATTCGATTCCTTGATATAATAGAAAGAAATGTTTCCTAATATTCTAGACTACGTTCCGTGACATAGTAGACTTTTCAAAATGAGTCGCTTGTTTATTTATACTTCCATTTTTTTTCCACGTGTGATTTAATTGGGACACGAGTACAGCTTTCAGTGTGAGTTGTTTCCCCACGTTGTCGTAAAAGTTTTTTGGGATATCACTGTCATATCAACTGTTCAGAAAGCTGCTCCTCAAAGACTTCGCACATTATCGTCAATGATTTCGGCTTGACCTATTTCCAAGTATGTAAAATGTCACATACGATTGGAGTCCCAATATTTACTCCAACTACAAGCACAGATATATGTTAATAGTTAAACATATTGTGATAAACAACACTTTCGACAAACCTATTTTTTAGATTTGATATCCGCTTTTTAAGGTAGGTCTGTTTGGTCTGTTTAAAGAAAACAAATCAAATCCATTTTATGTTTTATAAAATAGTATAAAACAAATCAAACCCGTTTTCTGCTTTATAAAATAGTTAAGTTTTATAGAGTTATGCTGAGCTAATGATGTCACGTAGAAAGGCTATTAATGGAAGGCGCTGGCTCCAGTCAGAATGCATAAAGATTAAAAAAAAAAGTCAATTTTTTTTTTCCCTTAAATTCATGAAAATACAATAAGTTTTTAGCAATTTTTTTGTGGTTTTCGACCATAAAATATGTAGATGTAAAAAACAAATATTTAAAATTTTACAAAAATTTATAATATTTTCAAATTTTTTAATTTGATCAATAGTACATTCTATGTGGAGCTTACCCACGTTCTTAATGTAATTAAGAACTTTCTATACGGTATATAATATTTTCATCTCATAGTTTGTTATGTGATGTAATTGTAGGGAATACAGGGCGAGCAAAGAGCAGAAGCAGTGAGCAGCATGGTGTTTGAAGCAAGGGCGAGGACAGAAGACCCTGTTCGTGGCTCTGCAAATGCAGTCCAACAATTGCAGATGCAGATTTCTGAGATGAAAACCCAACTGGAAAGCATGAGAGAAGAGCTCACAAATATGCGTTCGCAGTATGATAAAATTGTATTGCTCCTCCACACAGGATCTCTTGATGCTCAAAATGCTGTGTACCCCACTATTCCAACACCACAACCAAATGAAGAAATCTTTTATGAAGACATCGATCCCATGCTTTTGTGGGATCCTCTATGGGAATTATAAATACCCAAAAACCAGGTTCATAATCAGGATATTTAACCATTCCAATTGCTTCAACACTATTGTACTGTGACAACGTATAAGTTGGCACCGTTGATTATATATCATTTTAATCATAACTGTATTTGTTTATCAGACATGTATTTATATAAATATAGCTTAATTTGGGAGCATTCTTGGTGATTTAGAGCATTGAGTCAACATGTAAACATTTACTTGTGACTTCCTATAAACATGTAACCAACCAAGAAGTATTACAACTGCCCGTTTCTTTCGCAATTTCTTCTAATTTTTATAGATCAATATAATTTTAGGTGAGGCTTCCCAGCTTGAAATCTGAAATTATTTTGTCTTTGCAGTTGGAATCTTGTCCACTTTGCCGTACATTATAAGTCAGTGCCGGATTATTAGTTTTCTTTAGAAACGTGTGCTTGAAAAGTTAACCTAAATTTGTGGAATTGCTTGGAAAGATGCATGCACCTTGTATAATAGTGAAAAGAAGAAGAGCATTATTACTAGCACCCTTTCAATTTGTTTATTGGGTTTAGTTATTTAATATATCGGTTTTATTTTTTGGAAAAAAATTTAGTAATTAGATCAATTGTGCAACTTAATGGATACTAATGACACATGATTACTGGAGCATTAGTGCACAATTAATAGATCAATTGTACAATTTTTTTGGTTGTCAAGGCAAAGGAGTAATAGGGCAATAGGGAATATGTTTTGTAGGACACTTTGAAATGACCGCTTTTTAACCCTTGCGTGCATAATGGATTCTACAATGTTCATCTTTACTATCCAAAAGCTAGAACAATAATTATAAGTTAAGTCACATATGAAGACAACTAAAAACATTGTTCGTGTAGTATTCAAGAGCTCCACATGTGCAAAGTTAGCTAAAATTGCTATTCGTGCTCTTCCCCTAGGTATGTTATAAAGATAGAATAACAACAGAACATATAAATATAAATTTGATTGAGATGCAAATACAATTGTTATAACATGCAATTTGGTTAGATACATCTTAGAATATTTCAAAAAAGATTTAATGAAATGTTTTAAGTGGAGAAATTTTTTCCGAACATGTGTTTGAAAACTTAATTCAAATTTGTGTAATTGTTTAAAAAGGTATCATCCATCTTGTATATTATTATTGTACAAAATTTGACTCAATATGTTAAACTCTAAAATATACATAAATATAAATTTGATTGAGATGTGACAAAATTGTTGAAGACATATTTTAATATAGCTACTATAATATGCAATCTTGGTTAGATACATCTTAGAATACTTCTAGGAAGCTTTTCAAAACATTTTCATTAAATAACATGTGTTTGTAAACATAAGTTAAAAACTTCAATTTTTTGTCTTTAAAAAGGTGTTATATAATTTTCATAGTATTTTGTAATTTTGTATGGAATATTGATTAGATGTGCAAAAAAACAAAGTCATAAAGAGGCAAATAAGTATATTTTTTGTTGACAAGTGCCAAATTTGCTGAGTTGGACATATTTTGACATAGTTTTTGTGATGTGCAAGCTTATTTGGATACATTTTTGAATACTTCTAAATGAACATTTTGAAATATGTTTGACCCAATGAAACCACTTTTACACTGTGTAGTGAGGTATCATCTTGGCTAGCCCATGGTTTTGAATACCACTAATATTTACCAAGCAAGATTTATGTACAAATAATAACTGAGCGGGTGGTTTATTATTTCAAATAGCTATACAAGTAAATATTGAAGACGGATTCAAATGTTGATTGTCTCTTGAATTCAATATTGAAGATCTTCTAAAACAAGTTTATATTTGAAAATGTATTGCGATGTTTCAATTTTGTTTTTAATATATTTAAGTTCCTTTCCTGCTAAGTTTTTCCCCTTTTGGGTTTTCGTACAATATCTCATTTGTAGTATTCTTCTTCTTTACATTACTTTTTCTATAAGTATGATTACTTTGTTGAAATAGTTTTCAAGCTTTAATCACTTGTGATGTGTTCCTCCTAGAATTAAGTAAAAAATCTTTATTTAAACCACATGTTTTTTCGATAATTTGGTATCAATTTATAACCATAAGAAGAATATAGGCTATTGAATTCTAACTCATCTTATGATATGGTTGAGTCCTAATTGAATTCAAACTCATCTTATGATATTGATGTTTCTAATTAGAACTCTAACTCTTCTAGAGGAGATTGTTGAGTTCTATTAGAACCCTACCTCTCTCCACATGTCATTCTTGCCTATACAAACATGTTACCTTGCTTGTATTTGGATATAACACACAATATATAATGTATAATGCATATTGCATCTAATGCACACTAAAAATATTGGGATATTTCATATATTGGAGATTTATCTTGATGTTGAGAATTCACATCAATCTTCTCTAAGTAATGTTATTCTTTCCATTTCATTTCTAGTAATGCTTGTTTAGCATGTATATGTTTTCTAAGATCTGGGTGATTGCAACATTTTGGAATCATTTTTGGTTGTTCTATTGTGTTTGGGAAGCTCAAAAACCCCCATTTCCATATAAGTTTTGAGAAGATATGAAACTAGAGGTTTTGCATGTCATGTTTTCCTTGTTGGAGGCATTTGTTTTTTACATTGGCGCCACATTTTCTACAAGTGATAAATGAAAATGCTTTCTGGGTTCTCTTTGTCTCATCATAAATCTATTTGGGTATCAATTAGTTTTTATGTGCAGGCAATAAATCATGAGAATATCATATCCAAATGCTTTAGTTAGACTCCCTACCATTGCAGTTTTCATTTTTGTAGCTGATCTTCAAATGACTCATTCATAGTCATACAAAGGTATTTTTAAATGAATGTGTTTTTTGAAAAGGGGTAGGATTTTATACTCTTTGTAGTGGGGTAAACCCTTCTCAAAAATTCCCATTTTTCTAGAAATTTAGTTTTTTCAGTAGATTTGAAGGGCAATCCTCATCTTTTGAGCTTCAAACCACTATAGCTTTCACACATGATCTCGAATAAAGGTTATTATTATTTTTTTAAATTGGATAGTTTCTTGGAACAATACATTTGTGTTGGTTTGATGTGATTATTTTGAGATTGTATTTTTTACCTTCAGTATTTGGGTCCATTTCTTGGACATTATAAAACTCTGGAAAAGTACTCCAACATTGTAAATGTACTAAACTATAAATTTCTTAACTTGTAATATTTGCGGAGGGGATGGTTTTTGATCTAGTGAATTTGGGAGGGTGATCTTGTGTTTCAAAATGTATTAAAAAATTTAGGCATTTATGAGAACCAAAATAAAAAAGATGCATCAGTTAAACATGTTATATCTATTGTTGCTAGCGCCATTTAGTGTATTCAAAAAATGAGTTGATCTAAAGATAGGAATGCAACATGACAGGTTATAACAACTACTATGGTCAATAAAAAACACTTTGGGTAAAAGAATGGTAAAAAATATCAGTGGAATTTTAAACATGCACCCTAAAACATTGGTAAGAGCACCAAAGAGAAGATTAAGTATCGAAACTTATCCAATCAATCATTGTTGGAAGTTTAGTGGTAGACTCCCATGATCTGACATGAAATTGAATCCTAAAATCAAATCTTTGGTTGAAAAGTATTGGCATGATAATACAAGGGTATCATCTAATTCTAGAGATGTTTTAAAATTAAGAGTGGGTTCTAAAATTCATGATCCTCATCCAAAACACCTGTTAGACACCACCCAAATTGAATTTTATAGAAATTTTTTTGATGAGGTTGTGTTACCTGGACATATTACCCTTAGTCAAAGATCATTTGAAAAATGTAAACCTTGGTATGTGAAAATCAATAAGCAACGAATATCTTGTTGTTGTAAAACACATGTTTAATTTCATTATTACTATGATATTTTTTTATATATACATTGTACTTTACATGCTAGCATCACTATGCACAATTGTGGTATTAATATACCACCTGAAAAAATAAGGAGTGTGTAACAGGTTTGTTCTGTGAAAGATCTAATGGGCATTTTTTTCAAGTTCTTGTATTTTAGGACAGTGCACTACTTGTGGAAATTTTGCATCATTAGAACAATGTATGCATGAAATTAGGGAAAATGGTTTTGGCCAAAAATTAGTGGATGCTAAAAGATTTAAGAATGTCTAATATCCTTTAAAAGATGGGAAAATTGGAAATCGATGCAAATTAATCATAGAAAAAACATAGTGTACATGCATCCATTTCAGAATTCAAGAGTAAGATCATTCCTAAATACATGAAACACTCTCAATATGCTAGATGGCTTGATGGTAAATTTCACACGTGTAGAAATATATTTCCAGTTGGCACTATACTATCAGTAGTTGACATTGTAGAAGACTATACTCTTTCTCCATAAGAGGAAACTCAGGATCAATACTACAATTCAATGCAAGTCGCTATGTTTGTTCATATTGTTTATAGAAATGCACATGGTAATATAGAGGATGATATAAAAATTGTCAGGGAGTATCATTTATATTTGAGTGATAGTGAGATGCACTCGTCAGAGTTTGTTCAGTATATTTTTGAATTTTTTTATATTAATTTAAGAGAGTAGGAAAACCATATGAGAGAAAATTTAATATGGTCAGATAATTGTACAGGATAATACAAGAATGATCGAATGTTTTATTGGCTTAGTAAGGCTTAGAAGGAAGCCAATATACCACATATGTGGAGTTTTTTTGAAGTTGGACATGGTAAAGGAGAACATGACGGAGTTGGTGCATTGTTAAATTTTGTTTTTGGCTAGAGAGAAATTAAAATTTGAGGATGCAGCTAAATTTAAAGATGCATGTGCTATTGTGGATTGGTGCAATTCAAATGTATCTGTAGGATCAAATGATAACTCTAGAATTAAATGATTTTTTCATTAATCAAACAAAATGGCATTCCACCTAGACTTGATTGACATACAATTATTGGATCAACATCATGACATTCATTTAAGAGTTCCAATGCAAGTGCATGGACATTGTGGTCAAGAGAGCTTGCATGTTTTTGTCAATTTTATATTTCAGATGATTGAGATGCATGTGAGAATAAAGAATGGGTTAAAGAATGGAAACAAAGATCCATGATACCCACTTAAATATATGAGCAATATGAAACAACACTTAAAGATAATGATCTTGACTATTTGTATCAGAGGATTATGATCGAGTTTTAGATATTGTACAAGAAGGTAATTATATTTTTTTATGTCACTTTATATTTGAATATAATTATTTGTCTAAGTATGTTATGGTAAATTTCTTTCAATATGTTTATTTCACATGTCAATTAGCCATTTTATTTTAATTTGCAGGACATGTGTATGTTGTTGTTGCACTTGAGAACAATGAAGAGGAAACAAAGTATTGGTTGGCTAGATGTGTTGAGACCAAACATAATTTAGTACAACCTAGAGAAGATGATGATGGCTATAATTATCCTACAGGTTTGATTATGGTTATTGACACATGGTTACAGAAATACCTAACAAGGAAGAATGGTTTGCCTAAATTCGAAGACTATGAAACACATAAGAAGATTATTCACTACTTGCATTTGGTTGTGATAAAAAATATAAAGCTATCCATATATCATGGGAGACCTGCTACTAAAGAGTTGTGGTCAATTTCTTTGGAAGAACATGAGACAATTATAGATGGACTACATAAAAGAGAAAATGTTGATGGTACAATGGAATAAGTAAATACAGGTTAGTATAAATGTGAACTTCTAGAATTTTGGATAACTTCATATATATAATTTATTTTATTTTTATATCACCTAAACATATCATAATCTTATTCTTGATGCATTGCAGAAAATAGAAGATGCATATGGTACAATGATATAAGTAAATACAATTAAGTATATTTGTGTACTTTTTTAAAATTTTGATAACTTAATATATATTTTATTTTTATTTTAAATCACCTAAACACCATTAACACACCCTAATTTTATATCCCCTTAAGACATCCTACATCCCCTTAAGACATCCAAATTTTAGGTCCCCTTAAGACACCCTAATTTTAGATCCCCTTAAGATATCCTATTTTAAGTCCCCTTAAGGAAACCCCTTAAGACATCCTACATCCCCTTAAGACATCCAAATTTTAAGTCCCCTTAAGCCATCCCCTCAAGTCATCATAATTTTAAAGATCCTAATTTTAAAATGTTGCGCAAGTCTCTTGATTTTTGTTTTAGGTGTGTAACAACACCATTTTGTTCAAGAGCTTAATGATTATACTTTTTTAATTTGGTAAGCATGATCCTCTTACATTTTTACTCTATTAAATTAATTATACATATTTTTAGTTACATTTTTTCTATTTGTACAAGATTTTAGTTACTTATTAAAGATTTATTCATTATTGCAGGTTGCTAGCTCTATGATTAGGCTTATATAATATCAAGTCTCATCTCAAATTTTAACTAATTTTATTGTGTTAGATCCTACTAAACTTTTTTAATGTAATTAAGTTATCAAACTATTGAACAATTATCTTATTTTGTTTCTTTTTCAATGAACTATTTCAAATACTTTACAATAAAAAATGGTTTCTTATTTTGTTATCTTATGAAATACAAGTATCATTTACATATATGATTGCTATTTGGATGTTCAATTTTTTTTTGTTAATATTTTTCAATATTACATTTTGCAGTACTTGTAGACATACATGTACAAAATATCTACAAATTATACTAAATATGTAAAACATTTCAAATAAAGATTATCAATCCATGTACACATAGTATAGATAATAAAGCACATGTAAATATGTATATCTAGTCCATCTGGTAAAACATTTAAATAAAGCATGTAAATATGTAAATCTAGTTCATTTGGTAAACCATGTAAATCCAGTCCATCTAGTAAACCATGTAAATAAAGCATGTAAAACATGGAAATTCAGTCCATCTGGTAAAACATGTAAATAAAGCATGTAAATATGTCAGTAAAATAAACAATCCATATGAATATGAGAGTACATGTTATAAATTCCTATAAAATCATTTGTACCTAATATATATTTTTTTAAATACAAAGGCACTTCTTGGTTTGCATGGGGGGTGATCAAAACACATCTACCAACGACTTCAAAATTGTCTATCATTCCTCGATGAACATACCATGTCATTGATATACATTTTTTATCTTTTAATTGATCTCTTATTTTTGGGTCCCTAAAATATGGATATATTGTGTCCTTCATAATTTTCATATCATTTATTTGTTTATATGTGAGGCCATCGGCATAATATTGCCTCCTGTAAGGCCCCGCCAGGGAACCCAAGAGAGATTAACCTAGAACATGATACTAATTTTGACGAACAATTTCTTTTCTAAAGTTTACACAATAAAACTTACATTAATGTAGAAGAAAATACCATTTACTCACATAACATAAACAAACATAGATTACAAGACTCAAGGGTTCCATGACATTGAATTACGTAAAATTAAAACTCAACTAAACAACATAACAAAGGATTCCATTTAAATAGATGTAACAAATACAACTTACAAACAACAATTATAATCCTCATGGACAACCATGAAACCTACATAAACTCACATCCACTGCACATGTCGTAGGGTATGTAGTAATCACTCTAATAATATAATACAATAACCAGATTAGGTATCACATGCGATACGCTAATACAAGATTACAATATAAGGAAAGATAAGTACATAACCACCAATGAAGAATCATAAAGAGCTCATCTTCATAAGAACCATCAAGCACTGGAACAAGGATGTCGAATCTCAAATGGTAAATAATCACTACCACTCATACACATGGAACTACAAAATTCCACCCCACTATGATGAGGAGATAACAACAGACCCCACTCGGATATCCAAAAAAAGAAGGAAGTAACCACTAAGCAAGGGGATCCCAATAGCTCTCCAAATTTAGGTGTACTAAACATACTAAATGATAAGACTCACTAATCCAGAGGCAACTCACACACGTAGGAAATCTAGACTGTGTATAGGAAGGTATCATTATGTATGTCTAACCCTTAAGTTTTGTCCTAGTAATCCCAATGGATCCCGACACTCAAGTGACCATACATGGCATCAATGACCTCTCATACAGAAAAAGTCACTAACTATGCCAGACACACACCCCTCAGGGCGGCAAGCATCATCTCATCGTCCATCTTAGCCTATGATAGTGCTCAAGGATGGGTGAGGAAACACATATCTTCTTAATTCATTTCAAGATCTCTCAGTTATATATTTAGTTTTCACTTATTAAGATTACTTACAATAAGAAATCCTAGTAGCCACTTGTGGGCCCCAACACTTATTGCAAGCCAACCCCTACTACACATCTAGGTAACCTACCATAGGCTCACAGATCCTGCATAGATCTAGCATAGGTTCGAAACCAGTTATACCCAATCCAGTTCCCCACACATAACAGGAACGAACACAAAGGATACCCATTCTCAGATAACATAATTGATATGGTTCACGTGGTCAGTTTAGGGTAGTAACACAAAGTACACATGCCACATCATAAAATTACAAATGAAATTCACCCCCAGCCTCTTTATTCATCCTAGGGCACTCTAAATCCCAGATACCCATATCATAGAAACACACTCATGGAAAGATAACACCATTTACACTATGTCAGAGCAATAGTAAGAAATTTCACATTCAAAAACTAGAGATGATATAAACATCTCCTAACAGTAGAGCATTATTCATCTAAAAGCTCATGATACAATAGTTAATCAAATTAACCAAATCAATTTATTCTACGTTCACCCCTAATTGTTTCAATTCTAAAATAGATATTAACCATTATGTGCATATTACTTATCATTTAAACCCCTCATGTATATTAATTCAGAATTCAGGATAAATATGATGTTTACTAGGTTAATTAATCAACTAATACAACTCCATTGTAAAAGTGATTAACTAACTACTAAATTATAAAATGAAAACTAATTTAAAAATTATTTTAAATATACCAACTTAATTTAACAATAATAATACAAAAACCATTTTGAACAAACTAATTTTAAATAATAACTAAATAAAACCATTAATTTTAATTAACAATAGTACATATGAATAAAAATTACTTTTAAATTATATATATATATA
>MU227430.1:30231-41506 GCA_018584345.1 Thuja plicata
TATATATATATATATATATTAACAAATTTTTGAAAACGGAAATAAGAAAAGACTTTATTTTTTCTTTTTTTTGTTTTTATCCCATTTTGACTTTTGTCTTGTCTGGAAACTAATATTTTTTTCCCACTGGTGTAATAATTTCCTTTCTATTTTTTTTTTCCAGAGAGTAGACTTTTTTTGAATCAATTAAATTTTTCAAGAGATATATTCTCAAAGACATTTATTTTCTTTTCACTATAGTTTTCTACTATAGACTAATTGATTTATCCAATTCTAAGGTCTTCCATAGGGTAGATCTTGTTATGCCCTGCATACCCATCCCTACATTTTGTAGGCAAAATGTTGGGTCCCCCTTTTTGCTTTTGCTCTTCCCCTATCTTCTTTTGTTTTCTTTGTTTTCCTTCCGGGCTTTGCTTCCGCGAGGGTTGTCTTTCTTTTGTTTTGATTCCTCGTGTCTCTGGGACCCGGTCCCGGAGTTTGTTTGTTCTTTCCAGAGTTCTTTCAGACTCTAGGATTCTCTGCCATTAGGTCTTCTTTCGCGAGAAGGCATGGTTGTATGGAGTCCCCAGGGACGAAGTCTGGAGGTTTTTCTTGTCTCAGAGTTCTCACAAAAACACAACTTGTTTTTACCCTAGGGGTATAAATGGAAGTTATCTGTCATTTTCATAGTTACCGCAATTAAAACACTTAGAGCATTTAGAGCGATATTGAGGTGATTAAGGCGATTAAACAATGAGTTTCTCCCTATGCTTAGTGGCTAATTGAACATTGATTTGCGGTGTTTTCTTGTGATCATTCGAAGGTGGACCTATTACAAAGCATTTTTCAGGTTCGTCTTCCCTGCATCTTTCACATTTCCAGGATGGTTGTCATTTTTCCTTCTCTGGTTTTCTGTTGCTCTGGTTTTCTGTCTTCCCTTTTGTGGTGCTCGTTTTGTTTGCTTTTGCTTTCATTTGTTTTTGTTTCCATTTTCTGCGTTTGCTCGTGGTTTTCCTCCCATTGGTGGGTTGGCCCTACCAGAGGGTTGTCCACCTTCTATGTAATTGTAATCTAGTATGTATATTATACATTGTCATAGGTTAGCTTTTGTGCCTTCGTAAGTTATGTACATTATGTAAATACTTTATAAATGCTATATATACGCCTCAGCTCTCTGTATCTTAGTGTGTATACTTCTTGTATATCCTTTCATCATGTCGAGCTCGTCGCACTCTATCACATTTTGAATCATTCTTTCAAACTCATCGAGAGAGAGTCACCACGATTCAAACTTGAAACCTCGCTGGTTTGAGCCATGGCAACTTTCTCTCTCCTATGTCATGTCATCTTAATGGCAGGATTAGTTTCCCATGAGTAGGCATTCAAACCCCATCCCATCTGGCATTCAATTTCCCTTGTGTTGGCCCACTTGTCACCATTAATGTCATTTACACCACCCGTCATGTGGCCACATGACAACCCATGTCAGCCAAGTATGACTTCCTACTGGTCACATCGACACGACAATGACTAGTTCTTCTAGACTCTGGGTGCCGAGACCCCTGGATTCTCATTCCATCTTTGTCATTTGGTTCAATACCCTAGAGCCCTAGAGTGTTTATCAGAATCCATCTCATATTTTTCTTAAATACTCTAGGATTTTGATATATGCTAACACATTTTGGACACGTGTGAGTTGATGATAATTCCCCGAGAATCAACAAAATTATTATTATTATACCATGTATTGACGTTTCTCTGGTATCATAGGTTGTAGATTGTGTGATCAAAATGTCTGAGGTGATCACTCCTCCTGATAGTCCAGAGCTACCTACTACCTCCACTCGGGCGGCCACAAAAACCAAAGCCAAAAAGATGCTAGCAATGCTGCCACTCACCTCCAAATACCCGAAGGAGGGCATTCTCATGGGATCCAAGGTGGATTCCAAAGTCAAAGAAATAACAGACACAGAGCCTAGACTTTGGGTTGAAATGCAAGGCTTAATCCAAGCCATCTATAAGATGAAGGCCAGTGGAGACAGTATGGCCAATCATTTGGCCGCCTCCAACATTATTAAGGGTGAAAACCTTCCTTGTCGGTGCAATCACAAAAATTGAGTAATTCAACTGGAAAAATTGTACAATGCACCTACTCAGACTATTCTTCTTGTCGATCCCTGACCGTTACAATATCCAGCAACAATTGTCACTCTGGAGGCAGCAACTTTTGCCTCAAGGTTGGGGATTCCATAGTTCAAGGGGTCCATCATCATCAACCAGGCCAAGTTGGTACAGGAGTTCAAGGAAGTTGCCCTTGTCTCCCGACAATATCTCAATAACTAGTGGTTGAAGTCCCCGAAGAGGGACCATAAAAGGATGAAGTTGGAAATTCCCCATGGGGATTTCAAAGAGCCCATTAAGGTGGGAATTATATTTTTATGCAGGATCTTCGGATTTCCCCATGCCCAGGATTTGTTGGCATGGATGTATTACTTCCTTTACT
This sequence comes from Thuja plicata, assembly GCA_018584345.1. Taxonomy (NCBI): domain Eukaryota; kingdom Viridiplantae; phylum Streptophyta; class Pinopsida; order Cupressales; family Cupressaceae; genus Thuja; species Thuja plicata. Next base: position 32,714 of record MU227430.1, read on the forward strand.
GCATCACCACCCACAACCAAACTTTCAACTAGGCAGCTATTATAGCCAATCATGTGGACACACAACTGAAGGGTATCGTCCAAAGTTACAAGTTCTATATGACATCTTTCATACTATGGGCACTGGCCCAATAGAGGCTGGCTTTTCTAGGTTTGGGAATAGTAGGTGAACTTGGGAATGGGTCAGGCCAGTTAACACCATGGGATCATTATCCCCAAGTCCAATAGGAACTCAGTTTCCTAAATTTTTGTAGGGTAAATGATGCTTTCATTTACCAAAATATTCTAATACTTACCTGGGACTCTGGGTACCAGTTATCGCAGGAGGCGATGAACCTAGTCAGTACTTACGACCATTATTTTATTAAGTACTAGCAACACACCTACATCTAGGTGACCAAATTCTCCAGGAAGCCTTATCTCCTTCCCCAGTATTGCGGGGATAGAATAATTCTTTTGGAGTTCTGCTGGAAAATCCTAGACCTGCACGCCTTTTTCACATTGAAGAAGGTCATTAACATCCCATTCCCCATTTTGTGTGGGAATTATATGTGCAGCCTCGCCACAACAATGAAGGAAGATAGTGAGTTAAAGAGCCTAGGACTGGCGGAATTCCATCACACCATGAAAAATTATGATCCTCTAGGCCAGATTGCCTTGGCACTTCCCTGGGCATCCCCGCCGCACAAGGAAGATATTGAAGATTTTTGGGTAGACTGTTAGGACAGTTTTGATCTCTGAGCCCGTCAACATTCACAGATGTCCAAGGGACTCATGAAGGTGCTTGACCTTCAGAATTTTTTGAAGGGTTTATCAGATGATGAGCCGCTAGAAGACCCAACATACAAGGGGCAAGGATCAGAGAAGTTGGATCTCCCTTTGGTGGATTGGGCCACCCAAGAAGACTTGACAATTGAGGGAGTATGCCACCCTATTTTGGAGGCCAATCATGAGTATTTTTCCCAGGTGTGTCCCAAAAGCACTCAGAAGGGATCAATTGTCTGAAGGTCTGCTTCAACTTCCACTGCCATTGTCAGACCTAGCACAAGCAAGGGGAAAGAAAAAGAAGATACCCCAGCTAAGGTACCTCGCCAAGGCCTGACCCCCATAATGGTATAACTACAAAAATAAATGGAGTTGGCAAGGTTGGTTAGCCAGCAGATAAGCACGCAAATATCCTATGGTCTCCTCGTGACTCTAATGGCATCTACTCGCCCAGTGAGATCCCCGTCATTGGTTGCAATGATAAGCAGATATAATTTCGCCGAGGTGGAGTCTACCAGTATTTTGGAGACTAGGCTCCCATTGCTGAGGAAGAAGAAGAAAAAGGTGACCCCCACTCCAAGCGTAGCCACAAGTCCTAGTATGCAAGATATGCCTCCAGTTGATGTTAGTTCGCACTCCCCTAAAATTGAGGATATTCCTGATACCTCTCCCCGGTATGATGGTTTTGACCATGTCTTCAAGATAGATGAACTTGTGAACGTCCATGAGAATGTAGATCATGTGGCAGAAGAAGTTGTCACCCAAGAGAAGGAGGATATCCCCAATGAAGGAGAGATCCCAAAATAAGAAGCTGTCGTAGGGTAGGAGGTCTGAGATGAAACACAAAAGGAGCCTGAATGGGAGAAGACACCGGTCCAAGGGAATGAGGATGAACCTAGGAAAATTATAGATGAGCAGCTGATGATTGGGGAAACCAGACCCACAGGATCAACCGTACCCCCATTCATCATGCTCCAGACGCTTTCGGTTACTCCAGGTGACCAAATTCTCTGGAGCACATTTGGCGACATAGTAAAGGCAGCCACATTGTTAAACTTTGGCCAGAGACCTCACCCACCTCTAGAAGATGTTCCAATGGAGGAAGATGTTCCAGCAGATGAGGTCAATGAGGCCGAAGAACCAAAGTAGTAGAATGACCGGGAAGTCCCAGAAAATGTAAATGTCAGATCAACTAATGTTGAGAGGGATGAGGAAGTCCCTGAAGATACAAGTGATATTGATGTCGGAGAAGAAGAAGTTTGAGATATCACAAAAGAGGATGCCAACATGGTGAAAAATACTGAGGCCTCTGGAGAGTAGGAGAAAGAATAGGAATAGGACAAAGAAAAGGAGCCCAATGACACTGTGCATTCTAGGAACGTGCCACCCGATTCTAAAGAGAATCTGGATCCCTAGGTCTTAGCAGCAAAGCCACCCCAGTCGCCCAATGGCTAGTAGAATAATGAAAAAGAAAGGCCCCGATGGTCACATTAGGTGTTCTACTCTCCTTGGCCAAAATGATGGCCCGAAATGCAGAGGCTCAGAAGCCTAAGAATATGTAGACAATTCATGGCCTCTAGAATAGTCCAATAGGAAACACGGTTGCAACTATCACAACACCTCCTCCAGATGCAGATGCAGCGGCTATAAGGCCCAAATATTACAACATTACAAAAGTGGCACTAGGGAGAAGAGATAAGCAAGGTGAACTAGACCTACTGAGAGAGGCCACCAAAGCAGTGGAGGCTTGATACCTTAAACAAGGCCAACAGTTAAAGGAGGAAAGAGATACCAATGCTAATCTCCTCTCACTTATGGCAGAACTTACACAGCCTTTGGCCGAGATCCACCTGGAAACCTCTTCCTCTAGATTGCCGCTTGCACAGGGTGATGTGGATTCTCTCTAGGCCATGAAGAAGAAGGTGTAGGCTATGGACGGGTGGGTAACCAAGAAAATAGCTGCCATAAGATAATTTCTAGCAGTGTCCCTCCTTGATCTTTACTAGGTCGACATCCTCATCAGCCAGGCAAATGGCTCTGCTCTTGTATGGGAGAAAGACTTAGAGAAATATGAAAAGTGGAAGGCCAGGTTGGAAGAAATTTGCAATTCCAGAGAAGAAGCCATCACAGAGGCGGGAATTTTGGGAGATGAATCATATGATTCCCTCCAGGCCCAGTACTCCAGAATTGGCCTCAAAATTGAGGTATGCAAGGAACTGGTTAAGGCTATAAAAGAGAAGGTGACTGCGACTCAATATCCCTTGGGCCTATTTCAGGCATTTGTGGTTAGAGTATCGTGAGTTGATCCCTTCACCACTAGGACATGCACCCTAGAGGACTACATCCTCAACAAATTTGATGAACGGATGGAATCCCTACATCCAGTTGCTAAAGATTTTGACAAGGGTAGGTTGTCAAGATTATCCAAGATGATGATCCAGGCACATGATGCCGTGAAGATGGTAGATGAGTTCTGGAACCGGGCCGGAGAGGTTGAGGAAAAGTTGGAGGTTGTTCACAGTCGATGTGACAACATTAAAGACATACACGAAGAAGGCGTAAGCCAAGTATTGGAAGCATTCAAAAATAGTAAGGAACAATAAGGTTCTCTGGAGTCTAAATAATTCCATCGACTATGCATATGTTGTATTCTTTATTCTTTGAGCTTAAACTCCCAGATCCCAAAGTTCCAGATCCAGAATTTTGTATTCTTTGGATGACCTGCAACCAGGTTCCCCAGAGCTGACCGGTCATTGTCAAATAGTTAATAAGGATGTCAGAAGTTAGGTGACTCCAAAAAGGCACATCGTCTCAAAGATGATTCTGACAGGTGGTCTCCCCAAGGCGTCGCTCCAACATAACACTTGGTGCATAGGAGACAGTGATCCACTTTTCCATTAATGAAGCATGTAGCCTCAATCCCTGGGGGATCGGATTTCTTCTATTCTCCCTCTGGCTCTCTTCTTGAGGCCGATTCTTCCATACATCCTTTCTTGTCCCATTACTCTAACATGTCAGACCTCAGCTCTTCCCGAGGTTGTTGTAGCGTGGTGCAAGTAGTACCGGCCACCAGAAATTATATTTTACTGGTTGAGTGTAAAGATAAGTTAGGTTAATTTTAGGGCAAGTTGTGTATAAATATTAAATCTGACCTCATTCCAAGGGTTGGTAAAATTGATGATTTTGCAGTCCATAGCTATAGTATTTTTATTTCTCACAGTTGCGGAGCTCAATGCTCCTTAGTCTTTAGAAGCTTTTAGTAGATTGATGCTCCCCTAGAGTTTTTGATGTACTCACCAGTGATGCTGGAACACCATTAATGAAGAAAGGAGGATTCTGGAAATGTTGTTGTTGGTCTCTTGACCTCTGATTTAATACTTTTATGCTATATGTTTCTTATGTCCCTTGCTCTAATATTTTAAGTAGATTAACTACCTTCTTTTCCCTCGCTATTGAATACATATGAATTGATGGTTGTGCGCGCATTCAGTATTTTAGTGTAGTATGTTAGAGCTTGGTTGATTTTTTGAATATATTTGCATGACTATAGATAGATAAAATAATTCTAACCCTTCCCTATATTTTGAGGTTTATTTGGTAAACTAACGGATTCTTGTAGGAAACCTCACTTACCTAAATCTCTGGAGTAGACAAGTTGAGATAACCAACTATCCCCCCAAACAAAATAGTCACAATGCCCAACTTAGCCCCTACACTGTCGAGACTTGACTTTCACGTGCTTGAAGGTCCGAAGGATCTCATTTCTCTGGAAAACCTTTATAGGTGAAGTTGGCTGGTACCCCGATACCCAGTGACAACTTACATATGTTGGCAGACCCGGTCACAAACCCCCGTTAAAAAAACTGGTTCTAGAAGGAGGGCATGACCTCGTCCCTTTTTGAGGATTTAGATTTTACACCGTCAGAAGGTTCCCCAAGCCATAGTTTTGGGAAGCAGACCTTTTGTGGTATTGGATCATTTTCACTAGCCTGATTCGAAAGAATCTTTAGATCAGCCCCCAATCCTGGAAGGTTTGTCAAACTCAAGCCTCCCACTCAAAAGAAACAGACCCTGAAAGAAAAGCCAATAAAGATTGTCTGGGGATCAACCACTTCTCAAAATACCCAAGTATCCTAGGCAACCCCAGGAATTAACCCTCAGCCTCACCGAAATCCAACACCCTAGATGGCTGCTTACTTTGGCAACACCGAGTCCCCGATGGGAAATTTTTTGGGTGTGACCAATAATCTTCCTGCACACTAGGAAAAGATTTTCCCATGATATGAGCACTTAGGCTCACAAACTATAGAAGAGCATCTACAGGCATACAAAGATGCCATGAACCGACACCAGATCCAACATCAAGATGTTGTGACCCAGATGTTTCCTTTGTCCCTAGGACAGAACGAGCTGAACTGGTATCTTAACATGTTCGCCAACTCCATCAATAGTTGGAAAGACATGGAGGATGCCTTCTTGGTGGCCTTTCATGTACACGTAGACCCAATGTGGTCCCATAACCAGTTCATCTCCATTAGGAAGGAACCAAATGAGCCCCTTACAACATTCAATCATAGGTTCCAATGCACCTTGAAGTGATGCGCAAGTCCTTTCATCCCATCCCCGGAAGTGACAATCCAAACATACTTGAATGCAATGGATCCTTTCATTGCCACTCTCTTATGGAGAACTACCACCCCCACTGACCGGGATACTCTAGAGAAAGTTTACAACCTAGCCTTGGAGTTGTCCCACGGCTTGAATAAATCTATGGTTAGGATTGGGTAGAGCATACCTTTCACCATGATCCTCGACAGAACTTCTTATACTAGGGAATACAACCCCAATCAGGAAATGGGTTCCCTTGTGATGGCCATGAATCCCCCACCACCGTTGATAGACCAACAGGCCCAGTACGTATACCCATCGCAAGCCCAAACAATATCGGGTCAGGAATTTGTTCCCTGGAACCAGCCACAACAAACACAACAACCACAGACACAACCTTCCAAAGTTATTTTCTTCCAGTCACTCATGGCTGGAGGATTTCCACCCTCGACTCCGGTACCTATTGCTACCTTTTCCAGGAACCAACAACAACAACCATCACATTGTGACTTTAAAGTTTGAAAAAGTAGGGGGGGTAAAGAGATTATTTGTTAATTGTTGTTTGATTTGATTAAAGTGTGTTGAATTCCTTAACCCTACTTTACACCTAATTGAATTTGATTGATTGTATATTGTAATTGTGATTAGGGAGAATAAAAGAAACTCCTCTTCTATTCCCAATTGCACAATTGGAAGATCCAAGTTGATCAACCCAAAAGAAGGGCTAATGCATAAATGAATCAATTGTTTGGAAAAGAGAATAATAAGAAGGATCTTAAATTCTATTAATTATATGCATAGATATGATATATGATAGTAATTGAAGAAATAGGAGAAATGTACTAACTTTAAAGAATTGCAGATCAAAGAATGATGTTTTCTGAGGTCTGTAGACTATTTCTAGAAAAACTGACAGATGATCCCGAACTGGAACACAGAGACGAAAAAAACTCATAAATATTTTTCTATTTTGATGTCGTCTTATGAAAAAGGTTGACCTTGACCCACAAATGTCAACCCTGACCTAATAATGTCAACCCTGACCTGCATAGGTCCGACAGAGAATCTGTTCACACCGTCTGAAAGAAGTCGAAAAGGGTATCCAGATCTGTGTCCAAATCTGTAGTCTCAAACCTGTATCTGCAAGAAAAAGAGGATTTTTTGTTGTGGGGGAGGGGTTTACCTTAGTCAAACCCCAATTTAGGAATTAACCTTGAAATCAATAAAGTATAGAATGCTAGCAAGTAGTAGAATTGAATCTAACAATGAAGCTATGATATTCAATAGATATGCAATTGTAATTTAAATGTAAACAAATATGTAGATATGAAAGCTTGGACTTTAGAAACCAAAAACCTCCATCATTGTATGCTTGAAATACACTTTTAAGATATGATGAAAGAGTCTTGAGGATGCACAAAGGATCTTGAAGGAAGATCACACCACCATGGTGGCTAGATCTAGGGCTTGAATGATGAATCTTGAATGTTTGCACCTAATCCCTTCAAAGGCTTGAAAGCTTGAATCCTTGATCTTCAATGAAGAACTTGAATGCTTGAGAGGAAGACTTAAACAACTTTAAAGCTTGGAAATATGTAGAACAATAGATTCTTGAACCTTTTACTTCTTGACAAAATCTTGGTTAGAGCCTTTTGCACTTGGAAGACTTAGAAAAAATGAGAGAGAGAGAGGCTTCCTTTTATATGGAATTAGGGCACGATCTTCTAAGGAGGCTGACATAGGAAAATTAAATTCCAATTAGACCCATGCCCCTACAAGAGGACCTATATTAAATATAATTTAGGAATCAACACTTTAGAACCTGAAATAGCTGACCCGGAAGCGGGAAAATTGAATTTTGGATGACCCCCGACAACTGACAAGCTTCCAGATTCAAAAGGGGGACCCTGGTCAGGGTTGAGGTCAACCCTGACCTAGGTCAGGGTCAAGGTCAACCCTAACCTAGGAAAAGGTTAAGTTTGACCCTAACCTAGGTCAAGGTTGAGGTCGACCTTGACCCAGGGGGCCAGAACCCCTAGAAAATATGTCAGGTGGGGTACAAGGTGCCCGTAGAGGCCCAATCAGGGTCCTAAACAGGAACAGAAGCAGAGGATGATGCAGAAATGGGAGGATGATATGATGGAGGTAAAAAAAATCCCCTAAGGAGGGATAAACATTCTTAACATGGAAGTGCTTCCATTTTAAGATGTTACATTAAGCCCCCACTTTAGTGGGAGTACGGAAATCAAACGTGCTCATAGTCAAGTTTAGAGGAAAAAGATCCTGGTGGATTGCAACGAGGTATAATATCACTAAGTCAAGGATATGAGCCCCCAAACCAAGGATTCTAACTCAACATACATACATAAAGATATGAAAGTAAAGAGCAATCAATCATAGAAAACATACATGACTACATAAGTAAGACAAGAACAACACCATAGCTAACATAGCTTCATGATCTAATCCTACTAGCATGAAAGCGAAAGAGAGAAGAGAAAGTGATTACCTCACCTACTAAGATGCCCACCTTACTATGAATCTCCATGGAGGGAGAGCCTAACAAGTTCACCCAAAAACTGTGCTTGTAATTGTAAATGCATCTTCTGACGGCTTTTGAAAATATCCATAGATCCACATTCTTGTATCACTATGGAATATAAAATGCGTGTCCATTCAGGATTTAGCAACTTATGTACGTTACCTTTCAAGGATTTAGCATATCATAAAAATAAAAAGGGTGCATATCTCTTCAGGATTTAGCAACTTATGTGCATTACCTTCCAAGGATTTAGCAAACATAAAAGTAAAAAATGTGTGTCTCTTCAGGATTTAGCAACTTGTGTGTGTTACCTTCCAAGAATTTAGTAAACATAAAAGTAAAAATGCGTGTCTCTTCAGGATTTAGCAACTTGTGTGCATTACCTTCCAAGGATTTAGCATGCTGCAAAATGTAAATAAATGTAAAATCTAGTACAAGGGACACCCTATATATGCCCCCTCCTTATCATGGCTACCTACTAGGCAGGATAAGGAAGAGGAAGAGGATACCTACTTCACAAGGTAAGGAGATATCTTGCTTTACAACAATGTACATCATATTCTTAGTGAAGAGTATTGACCCTTACATCTAAGAACATAGATAATCATGAAATGGATATGTCACTTTATGGAAAAAGGATCCTCAAAGAGGAAGAGATCCTATCAACAAGACCCTCACCATAGAGGAGTGCTTAGGATAAAATGTCATCTTTGAAAAGTGAGAGGGACCAAAGATTCAATCAACAAGCCCCCTGCAATGAAGAGGATGAGGAATCTTGGAATGAAGGATAACAAACTCTAACCAAAAAGCAAGGGCAAGAGTTTATAAAGAACATAATTTGAAAAATAAAGAAGAGGTAATGACCTAGGACAATCACCT
>MU227430.1:43243-58591 GCA_018584345.1 Thuja plicata
ATTGTAATTGTGATTAGGGAGAAGATAAGATGCTCCTCTTCTATTCCCAAATGCACAAATGGAAGATCCAAGTTGATCAACCCAAAAGAAGGGCTAATGCACAAATGAATCAACTATTTGGAAAAGAAAATAATAAGAAGGATATTAAATTCTGTTAATTATATGTATAGATATGATATATGATAGTAATTGAAGAAATAGGAGAAATGTACTAACCTTAAAGAATTGCAGATCAAAGAATGATGTTTTCTGAGGTTTGTAGACTATTTCTAGAAAAACTAACAGATGATCCCAAACTGGAATGCAGAGACAAACAAAACCCTAAAATATTTTTCTTTTCTGATGTTGTCTTATGAAAAAGGTTGACCTTGATCCACAAATGTCAACCCTAACCCAATAATGTCAACCTTGACCTACACAGGTCTGACAGAGAATCTGTTCATGACATCTGAAGGAAAGCCGAAAAGGGTATCCAGATCTATGTCCAAATCTGCAGTCCCGAACCTGTATCTACAAGAAAAAGAGGATTGTTTGTTGTGGGGGAGGGGTTTGCCTTATTCAAACCCCAATTTAAGAATTAACCTTGAAATCAATAAAGTATAGAATGCTAGCAAGTAGTAGAATTGAATCTAACAATGAAGCTATGATATTCAATAGATATGCAATTGTAATTCAAATGTAAGCAAATATGTAGATATGAAAGCTTGGACTTTAGAAACCAAAAACCTCCATGATTGTATGCTTGAAATCCACTTTGAAGAGATGCTAAAAGAGTCTTGAGGATGCACAAAGGAACTTGAAGGAAGATCACACCACCATGATGGCTAGATCTAGGGCTTGAATGATGAATCTTGAATGTTTGCACCTAATCCCTTCAAAGGCTTGAAAGCTTGAATCCTTGATCTTCAATGGAGAAATTGAATTCTTAAGAGGAAGACTTGAACACCTTGAAAGATTGGAAATATGTAGAAAAATGGATGCTTGAACCTTTTGCTTCTTGACAAAATCTTGGTTAGAGCCTTTTGCACTTGGAAGACTTAGAGAAAATGAGAGAGAGAGGCTTCCTTTATATGGAATTAGGGCACAATATTCTAAGGAGGCTGACATAGGAAAATTAAATTCCAATTAGACCCATGCCCCTAGAAGAGGACCTATATTAAATATAATTTAGGAATCAACACTTCGGAACCCAAAACAGCCGACCCAGAAGCCAAAAAATTGAATTTTGGATGACCCCCGGCAGCTGACAAGCTTCCAGATTCAAAAGGGGGACCCTGGTCAGGGTCAAGGTCAACCTTGACCCAAGGGGCTAGAACCCCTAGAAAATATGCCAGGTGGGGTAGAAGGTGCCTGGAGAGGCCCAATCAGTGTCCTAAACAGGCACATAAGTAGAGGATGATGTAGAAATGGGAGGATGATATGATGGAGGTCAAAAACATCCCCTAAGGAGGGCTAGACATTCTTAACATAGAAGTGCTTCGATTTTAAGATGATACAGTGACATGAACACCCAAGTGTCCATCAAAGTTGAATCCATCTAGCAATTATTGTCCTCACTAACTGTGGACATGGGACAGCTAAAGGTGGGGTCTCTTGCACCCCACAACACCAATTCCCAGAGAGGGAATGTCTTCTCCGACCAGTGAAATAAAAATACCGGAGGAAGGAATTACAACAACGGGCCTCAGCCCAACCAACAACAATGGAATAAAAATACTAACACCAGAGGTCCTCCTCCAAATCAAAACACCAATCAGGGTGGTGCTGGACCTTCCCATTTCACGCCAGTTGCAGAAATCTAGCCACTGACCAACTGGTGTAGGTTGCATGACATAGGCACCTATTCCAAGGTGAATTGTGCCACACTAGAAAAGGTCATTATGATCTCCTAGCTAGACAGACAACAAACTACTGATCCTACTCCTCTGAAACCCCCCATTCAAGAGCCCACTCATGGTGCCTTCACCTATGAGACCATGTTCTTTGGAGTAGACAAGGGAGATGAAGAAGAACCCAGACTACAGGGGTTGTTTGACGAATCTATTCTTTCCTTTGAGGCCAATGCCTTCACCAACCCACGGACTCCCTACAACACCCAGAGTCAGGCTCGTAAAGGACTAGTTTACACGCCCATGCCTCCCAAAGACACCCCTCCCTGAGATAACACAATGGATCATCCCTTCCCACCAAAAGGGTCTAGCCATAACCAAGCTAAGGACCCGACTGAGGGAAGCCAACAATTCCCTGGAGGGAGGTTTGACATCAAAAAGGCGTTAGAACAAACTACCACCTCCATGACCTTGATGGAGGTTTTGCTGAATTATCCCGAGTAGAGGAAGTCCCTTCTGAAGCTCTTCGGAAACCTATAAACTATCAGTTGCCCACCCAAGACTGTCACTTTTGATGATGCCAATGTGGCTGTCTTTCAGGGAAATACTGAGGATCCTCCCTTCTTTCTAGGCTTAAAAATAGAAGGGAAGAACCTTTACAACTGCTTGGTAGATTCTAGAGCATCGGGCAACGTCATGCCCCTACCCATATGCCAGAAGTTTGGATTTTGTCCTACTCCCTCTAACGGAACAGTAGTCCAACTAGACAAAACTGTTGTAAAAATGGTAGGTGAGCTGAAGAATGTCTGAATTCAGCTCATCCAAGACCCCAAGATAGCCAGTGTAATTGACATCCAAGTGGTGGATATCCTAGAAACTTATGGGATGTTACTAAGTCACAATTGGTCTACGTCCCTCAACGGGTATTTCTCTACCGACTTTTCTGACTTGTCGCTCCCCTGGGAGGGAGAGTCTAACCAAATCTAGGTAGAAAGTGAGCCCCAGATGAAACAAGCCCTCACCAAAGTTGGGAGGGTGAATGAAGTCCTCTTCTCTGAGACTTCCCCCAGGGTGTACCAACCCCTAGAAATCTTGACCTTTGATTTCACCCTCAGGTAGGATACCATTGTTTCTTAGAGGACGCGAGACTTGGATGAAAAACAAAGGTGTGAAGTTAACTCACAAGGTACTATGGTGACCCCTGCCACACTCTTGTCCGGCACTTGGTGCCAGGTGCACTATCAGAAACATTCAGAGCTAGAGTGTGAGCCCTATTTTTCCACTGCTACCCAACACATCAACACCCTTCAGGAGAAGGAGCACTTTTTGGATATACCTAGACCCAACGATCACTCTGATGATATCTCCATGATTTCACTAGTCCAGGAATCCCAACCATAGGCTTCTCTAGAGGGAAACCTGACCCAAGCGCTATCAGAGCCAAAGGAAACTCCTCCCAACCTTCCCAAAAATAATCCAAAGGCCACTTCACCTTCCTAGCCCCAAACAACAAATAGTGATTTGTGAACCTTGAAGTTTGATGGGTCATGGTCCAAACAAGGCTGTGGGACTGGAGTGGAATTGATCAACCTGCGGGTAAATTCGTTCCTCACATCTTACAAGCTGCAGTTCAATTGCATGAAAAATGTTACAGAGTACGAGGTCTTGGTCCTTGGACTCCTATTTGTACTAAGAAAGGGAATAACTTGCCTCCAGGCATTAGGTGATTCAAAGTTAATCATAAAGAAAGTCCAAAGCCAATATACTTGTCATGATAAAAGGTTGGCTAAATATCGCAACCAGGCATGGAGCCTCATCGAATATTTTGATGCCTTTGACATTGAACTCATTCCTTGAAAAAGAAACTACATTTCGTATGCCCTCACCATATCCGCCAGCACTCTTGAGCCAATGGCTGGCTCCTGGCTCTAGAAATTTTCTGTTAAGATGATCCCCACCCCATCCATTCCAAACAATGTCACCCACTTTTAGGTTTTTGAAGATGACTAGCATATCCTAGCCTTCATAGCTAATGTTGGTGTTTTTGAAGACCAGATAGTGGAAGAAAGAGATCATGACAACACTTGGTAGGGTGAAGAAGATGATGGGATCATAGACTTACCAACCAACACCATCCCTAAGGGGATGGTAACACTAGAATGAGTCTTCGAATTGGACCCTCGAGGCCAGGAAAAGATATCATCCTCCTCTGAGGGAGGAAAATTTGAGAAATTGAACATCGGCTAGGCCGGTGAAGAAAAACTAGTACACATTGCCACCTCTTGCTCCCACGAGGAAAAAGAGAATATTCTTGCAGTTCTCCAAGAATACATCGGTGTAATTGCATGGGGGTATGAGGATTTGAAGACCTATGATACATCCATCATGACCCATACCATCCCACTAAAACCTGATGCTAAGCCCTTCTGTCAAAAGAAAATATCGGTCAACCCACTAATCGAGCCTTTAATTCATCAGGAGGTTCAAAAACTATTGTCAGCCTGGATCATCTTCCCAATCTGGCATACTATGTGGGTTTCCAACCTCATCCCTGTGAGGAAGAAAAGTGATGAGATCTGCCTTTGTATAGATTTTCAAAATTTAAACAAGGCGTCTAAGAAGGATAATCACCCTCTCCCCTCTTTGGATGAGGTATTGTAAATCGTCAACGGATCACAAATGATGTCCTTCCTAGATGGGTACTTCGGGTATAACCAATTCATGGTTAAGTATGAAGATAGAGACAAAATGAAATTTACCACCAAGTGGGGAAAGTTTGCATACCAAAGAACTCCCTTTGGCCTGATCAACATAGGGGCCACATTTCAGAAGGCTATGGACATTGCATTCAAAGGCTTAGTGAACTGGTGCATAATCATCTACATGGATGATTTGACCATCTTTTCCTGGGACAAACGTGATCATTCTGCCCACCTCACCTAGATTTGCGAGAGATGTTTCCTGTATAAAATATCCCTCAACCCTAAGAAATGTATATTTGGGGTCACTAAAGGGAATCTGATTGGGCATATTGTCTTTGAGAAGGGTATATCCACTGACCCTAAGAGAGTTGAAGTGCTACTGAATCTACAAATGCCCGACAACAAGAAGGAAATGAGATCCTTCTTTGGGAAGATCAATTTTGTCCTGCGATTCATCACTAGATTTGTCGAGATAGTAAAACCACTCAATGAGATGATGAAGAAAGATATGAAGATTGAGTGAAGTATTGAGGCAAAGCAGGCATTCACCCAGATTAAACAAATGATCATGGAGGCACCAGTCTTGGCTAGTCCGGACTATTCCCTCCCTTTTCACATATATTCCTTTGCTTTGCCACATTTTGTCATGATAGTTTTGACTTAGGAGGTCGAAGGGGAAGAATGACCAATAGCTTTCATGATCTCCCCCTCTAAGAATGTCAAAGTCTGATATTTGCCTATGGAAAAGTAGGCCTTTTCTCTCATTCGCGCTGTGAAGAAATTTTGGCATTACATTCTTCAAAGCAAAGTGCGTGCTATCATCCTGGATTAGGCTGTTAAGTCTCTGCTGATCCAGAGTGACTTGGGTGAAATATGGGGAAAATGGATGGCCATCCTCCAAGAGTACGATTTGGAAATGCAACCCATGAAGATAGTCCAAGGCCAGGGACTATGAAGATCGATGGCAAAAGAAACTCCCAACATCGAATGCCAGACATACATAGTGGAGTCCATCACTCAAGATCCATGGTATACAGACCTGGTATACTTATTATTAAACAACAGATGCCTGGAGGGGCTAGCCCCAAACAAACGTCATGCCCTGTGATTGAAAAGTGTGCAATTCATGATAAAAAAATTGAACACTTTTTCGTAGGAATTATGAAGGGATGTACCTCCAGTGCATAGATAGTGACCAGGCTGCAAAAATGATTGAATAATTTCACAGACAGTTTGGAACCGGGCATGGCTCAGTAGATGCCACTACCCATCAAATCCTCTGGGTCAGAAACTATTGGTCCTATATCTTCAAATATGTCTACACTCATGTTAGGAGATGCCATACTTGCCAAACAATAGCACATCATGAGAGAAACCTGGCCATGCCTCTGCAGTGGTCTTCAAAGCTAGACCCTTCACCCAATGGGAATTTGACTTTATCAGGGAAATAAACCCCAACTCGTCTACTAACTACCAGTATATTCTAACTACTACCGATTATTGCACCCCATGGTTTGAAGTAATTAGTTGTAAAAACAACACAGAAGATGTAGTCATAAAATTCCTGGAAGAAAACATCATCACAAGATTCAAAATGCCATTTTCTATAGTATGTGACAATGGTCCAACATTTTCTTCAGCACAATTAATTGAATGGACCTACGACAGAAAGATCACTCTGAAGTTTTCCAACAACTATTACCCCAAGGGAAATGATGTTGCTTAATCAACCAACAAGTATCTACTTGAACTGATCAAATATTTGTTGGAACAAAAACCCTGGGACTGGCACCAAAAGCTTAGATTCACCCTCTGGGTAGATCGTATTTGAATAAAGGAAGCCCTGGGGACATCCCCATTTCATTTGGTCTATGGCTAGAATCCAGTATTCCCCATTAACTTATAGATCTCAGTTTTATAGTTCATGCAGGAATTTAGCAAGTGGGACAACATCATGGAGGTTCGACTCCTAGATCTAGTGCAGATGGAAGAACAAAGAGATGCAGCCCTTGAACATTTCATGTGTCACCAAGCAGTGGTAAAATGATGGTTTGACAGAAGAGCCCAGTATAAGGCCTTTCAGATTTTAGACTTGGTTCTCTTGTGGGAAAAGGCCTAGGAAAAGAAGGGAAAGCACACAAAATGTCAACGGCTCTAGCTTGGACCATAGCTAATATCTGAAATCTATGGGGCAAACACTTATCGCCTCAAAACTATGACCAAAGAAGCCATCTCATTGCCTATCAATGGTCAATTTCTCAAGCACTAATTCAAATAGGTTAGGTGGTGAGTTGGTTTAGAGTTGTAATATATGTAAATTTCTTTCTTGTAAATATCTTTCCCGGTGCTCCATTTAGAACACCTTTTAAATAGTCTTGCTAGCCACCCTCTAGGGTCACCTTTTCTTGGTTTTTGCTTTCTTGTTTTCTTTTTCTTTTTAGGTTCCCAACATATGGCCTACATCCTATAGACCAGTATGATTCGCATAACATCTAGTCCTTGGAATGATACCCTTATGTATTCTGACAAATACGGGATCTATTGTTAGCCTGGTGGAACTGGTCTACGCTCTAAAGTTATTTTGTAAGTATGATAAAAGGTAATGGGTGATCTTCATTTGATTCACATCTTGATAGTTCGGACATTGGTTAACAAAAAATCAAAGGAACAAGTAATCAGACACATGGAGGGAAGATCGGGTGCACTGATCAGTTGACCAAGTCTAAAAATAATTAAAATATCTTAGGTCCAGAACTTTCTCTCCTATTTGGTAATTTAAAAGTGGGTGGCAAGGTGAAAGAAATACTGCTATCAAAATTGGCTAAGCTTGATGATCACGGTGAAAGAAGTATCGCCTTCCCACCCAGAAAAAGAAAGAAAAGAAAGAACTAAAGAATGGAGAATTCTGGTATCTGGGGGAAATGTTCAAGATATGATGACTTTGGCATGATTCACTTAGTTCCTTCTCTCTATTTCTCCTGGAGGTCATGTTATGCCCTGCATCCCTGTCCCTACATTTTGTGTGCAAAATGTTGGGTCCCCTTTTTTGCTTTTTGTTTTCTTTCTGCTTGCGGCCTTGCCTTGTCTTTCTTGCCCTTTTTGTTCTCTTTTCTCTGGGGTTTTCTTCCCCGACGTTGTGTCTTGTTTGTTTGTTTTCCGTCTCCGGGACTCCGGTCCCGGAGGTTTCCTTTTGTTGGAAATCGGATTCTAGACTCCGGGATTCTCCGCCATGATGTTCTTAAGGATATTATCATGAGGAATCCCTGGGCCCGGAGTCTGGAGGTTTTGCCTATCTGGAGATCGTCGGAAGGAGGAGGATTACCCTTTTTACCGTGGGTATAAATATAAATTATCTATCACTTTCACATTTACCGTGATTAAAACCTTCGAGAACTTAGAGCGAATTAAAGAGTGATTTCAAAGCGATTAACAGAGCATTTGCAGAGAGTTTATAGTAATCAGTGCTTAACATTTCCAAATGTTCTCAGGCAAATACGAGTGCTTCGTGGTGGTGATTCTGACCGTCAAATAACTTGAGCTATTGCAGAGCTCCTGCGGTAAATCCTCCTTTCCTCCATCTTCTGCGTTCTCAGGTTGGTGCTTCCGCTTCCCCTCCTCTCTATTTTGCTTCCGCTCTCTGGCTTTTCTTTGGTTTTTCTTTGGTCTTTTTGTTTGTTTTGCTTGTTTTGTTTCTCTGTTTCGTTTCTTCGTCTAGTTTGTTGTTTTTTTGGTTTCGCCACCCATTGGTGGTTCAGCTCTACCAGAGGGTTGTCCGCCCTCTGTGCAGAAGTGGTCTATCTGTAAACTTTGTAGATAGCTGTAGATAGTTGTATAAATGTTTCTGCCTCGTCTAGTTTTCCCATGGGCGTCATTCTATGTTGTACATTCATGTATATATGTATATAGTTGTACATAGTCTATGTATATATCTCCTTGTTTCTTTGTATATATCCCTCAGATCCATGTATATCCTTTTGAGTGGCTTGAAAAGCTAGTTGAGTCACCTCTGTGTCTGGTTTTCCACCTCTGAGCTCGCTTCGAGGCAGGAAACCACCTGTTTGAAGCTCAGCTCTCGGCTAGTTTCAAACAGGCAGTTTTCTCTCTCCTTCATGGAGTCTGTCAGAACCTCATTTATATCCCATGCGCACAATCAATCCTAGCCAAGTGGCTTTCCCTTTTCGCGCGTTCAGACAGTTGGCTATGCCGTCATTGCCATAACTTCCATTTAATACCTACGCACGTGGCGCCCACTTGGGCTTGATGACTTGGCTTTTTACATGTCCTCACCAACGGTCATTTCTCTGCGTTTTGGGTCTCCTACCACCATCCATCGCGCGTCTTCGCTAAGTGTGATAAAATTCCCGAGACCCGGATATGTTGATAAAATCTTAAGTTTATGATGTGTTTTGCTTTTCGGGTATCATTGCAGAAAACTAACTTTTCAGGAAAAGCAAATGTCGCGGTGGTAAGATCTTTGGACCCCAGAGTAACTATTTTATTTTGATAAAAATATTCTGACGGTCGCTCTGCTTTGCAGGTTCCTTGAATTTATCTATCAATCATGTCTGAAGTATTTGCATCCTCCACGCCCGGAAGTCCAGAACTTCCCTCAACGACCACCAGGGCAGCTGTAAAGTCCAAGATGGAGAGGGCCCTGGAGAAACTGCCCTCACCATGAAGTTCATGCAGAACAACGTCATTATGGGCTCAAAGATTGAGTCCAAGGTTAAACTTATAACCGACACCAGCATCGGAACGTGGGAAGAGATGCAGGCCTTGGTGAAAGTGATGCACATCCAGCAATAAGCTGGAGATCAATTAGCGATCAACGTCGGAGGGTCTGGGATCCTCCGGGCAGCTTGCTTCCCATGCTCCGTGTAGTCTCCGGAGCTTATCCTGACGCTAGCAGCCAACTACAACTCCTCTGTTTGGGCTGTTATGCTTGTAGCCACAGAACCCACAGGATACCCCACTCCTCTGGTATCCCTCGATCCAGACACATTCTGGGCAGGATTAGGAATCCCACAATTTGATAGAGCCACAGTAGTTATAAGGACTGATGCCTTGGACCAGTTTACACAACTGGAGGATGCTGCCTGGGTGTACATGAATACCCACTAGCTTAAGGCTCCAAAGAGGGACCCAAAGAGGATGAAGATAGAAATCCCCCGCTCTGAATTCAAGGAGAGCATCCAGATGGGAATAATAGCATTAGCCTGGGTATTTGGGCAGCCTTCTGCCCAGGAGTTTGCCAAATGGATGTACTATTTCCTTCTCAGCATCTCCACCAAAGGAGAATTCTTCGACTAGGCCGCAATAATCTCTAATCATGTCGACTCCCAGTTCCTTCAGCTAGACAAGAAGAAGAAGTTCTATATGTCTTCTTATGTCTTCTATGCCCTAACACAGCAGAGGCCCCATTCCAATATCCTACTTACAGATGGCGTGCTCGGGATTGGCCCGAAACAAAAAGCACCGTGGGACCATTTCCCAAAAATTCAATGGGAGGCCAGCTTTCCCAGTTTCTACCGGGTAAATGACTCATTCGTTTACTACCATCTGCTTACCCCCACCCGGGATGCCGAATACCACCTGTCCTCGGAGGCGATGAACTTGGTCCAGAATTATGGACATTATTATATTCAATTCCAACAGCACACATACATTAGGGTCGCCGGCTTCTCTGGGAAACCCTACTTGTTACCCAAACACTGTGGGGACAAGATCGTGCTATTGGAATACTGCAGATAGCTGATGGAGGTGCATACCCTCTTCACCCTCAAAAATATACCCAACATCTCGTTCCCAATCACATGTGAAAATTACACCTGCAGTTTGGCCGCCGCGAAGGAGGCAGACAATGAGTTAAAAAGTTATAACTTGCAGGAATTCTATCTGGCGCGGAAGAACTTTGATCTGCATGGGAAAATAGCAACGGCACTGCCCCAGGCTTTAGAGCCCCATCAAATACATATGGAGGACTTCTGGGCAGATTTCCAAGATGACATGGAGGTGTGAAGCTGGCACTATGTCAGGATGACGGCCGGAATGATGCAACGGTTGAAACTCTAGAGGTTCCTAGAGAGTTTCTCAGACACCGCCCCCACCATCGACCCCCAGTACAAGGCCAAGGGGATCGATAAAATGGCTCTGCCAGCAATGGATTGGGCCGCCCAGGAGGGGTCCATGATTGAGGACTTCACACGGGAGGTGGTCGAGCGAAGTCATGCCTATTTCAAGAGGGTGTGCCCTTAGAGTATTCGTCAAGCTCCCCGACTGGCACCAAAGTTAACACCACAGCCGGGACCCAGATTGACCCCGGGGGCCGGGACTTCTTCGCAGGGGGCAGATAAGGGAAAAGGGATAGAAACGACCCCTCCTGCGCAAGAAGTCCCTATACAGGAGCAGATCAAGCAATCTGTGGCAGCCTCCCAACAGATGAGGGAGTAGTTAAAAATGAGGCTGGCCACTCCCCCGCTCATGGTCGGACTAATTCGTCCCCCTTCCTCCCCATCACTGGCAACCCTAATGGTGAAGGCAACGAGGGTGGATCCCATGGAGGCGGTAGCAATAGCCAATGCGGGGCTGCCTTTGATTACTCGAAGGAAGAGGAAGCACATCAGACAGGCCAAAGTAGAGCTGGTACCAGCGACGGAGAAATCCCTCCCCCGAGAAGTAGAGATCCTTTCTTCCAGTTCCCCAGAGCTGGAGAAAGAAGCGGAGCCTGCAGAGGTCCCGGTCAGTCCCTCTCCGAAATAAGAATTTGATGTATTTGCGGCTGATGAATTCAGGAATTTCTAGGGGGACGATACACAAGTAGAGGCAGAAGTCCTGGGGGAAAAGCAAGAGACTGTAGAACAAGATGTGGAACAAGAACCTGCACAGGAACAGGAGCAGCAGGTGGAAGAAGAGCCAGAACCAGAGATTAACCCCGGTGCTCAAGAAATACAAGGTCCGGGAGTGGACCAACTAAAGCAAGGCAAACAAATGGCATCCGCTAGGGGAACTGGACCTTCGGGAATAATCGTAACCCCAACCGCCACATTCCAAGGGCCTCTCCTAGGAGCCACCTTCAGGCAGGTGATCACAGCGGCCCAAAATCTAAATCTTGGCCGAATACCTCCCCTACTGTCGGAAGAGGTGCCAACAGAAGAAGAGGCCCTGGCAGAAGAAGAATGAAAAGAAGAAGAGAAGCTCGAAGAAAAAATCCCTGAAGAAGCCCACCAAGGTCCAGACCCAGCAATAGACATACAGGACAAGGCTGAGGAGATGGAGACCGAAGAAAATGTTGATGCGAACAAGGATGGGGCAGGGGGAGGAACGGATGAGGTCCACGTCGCTGAAGAGCAATAGCCACCGGATACTGGGAAAGAATCAGGAGAACAAATTATGGCAGGAAGGCCACCTCTCCCACCTCAGTGGCTGGTAGAGAGAAAGAAGAGAAAAGCTCAGTTCGCTCTTGTGATTCCTCTCTCCTTAGCAGAAATGATGGCCCAAGCCCAGGCCATGCCAAAGGCCAAGAAAGCCTGGATAGTTCATACTCTTTGAACTAGGCCGGGCGGAGAAATAGTTTCCGTTGTGGCAACACCTCCCCCAGACGCTGATGAAGCAACCGCAGATCCCGCAGACTACAATGTTGCAGAGGTATCCCTAGGCAAAAGGGGAAAGCAAGGTGAGGTAGATTTGTTGAAGGAGGCAGCAAGGGCAGTGGAGGCCCGATATTAAAAGGAAGCCCAGAGGCTCAAAGCTAAAAAGGAAAAGAATGCCAACCTTATGGGGTTGCTTACTGAGCTGGCTTGACCAATCAACACCACTCTGTCAGAGGCCTCCACCTCAGAAGAATTACCGCAGAGTGACATAGACTCCCTGTGAATGATGAAAAAGAAAGCCCAGGCAGTAGATGAATGGATCACCCTGCAGATAGGAAACACTAAGTGTTTCCTGGCGTCTACTCTCCCAGATTTATACACGGCTTGGCAAGTTATTCGTAAAGCGAAAACGCTTATTAAGCAGTGGGAGAGTGACGCTGAAAATTACCAAGCATGGAAGGTGGAGCTCGAAGAGCTCCTTACCTTGGGAGAAGACATGATCTCTGAGTCCAGAATTCTGGGTGAAGAGTCATTTGATTTTTTAAGGACTCAGCACTCCAGACTTGACCTCACATTGGAGGTGACCAAGCAACTAGTAGAGTCCTTGCAAGAAAAGGTAAATACTATAAAATATTCTTCTAATTTATATAAGTCTTTCATAATAAAGGCTTCCGGGGCTGACCCCCTTAGTACAAATATATATACCCCCTAAGATTTAGTTTTGGAGAGTTTTGATGAGATAATGAAATCCCGGTATCAATCCCCGGAGGGGATGGCTAGGGCCCAGATGGCGAAACTAACCAGCATGATACTTAAGGGTCATGACACCACAAGGATGGTAGATGAGTTTAATGAAAATGTTCTAGACCTGGGGGAACAAGTTGAAGTGGCCAGGCATAGAAGGGCCAGCCTAAAAGATATAGATGAGGATGGTATTTCCCGCCTCCTCCAGGCTTTCAACGACAATAAGAAGCCTTGAGTTTTCTCCGGGGGCTGGGGGAACTCAAGTATTGGGTATTCTTTATTCTTTGGGGACGTAAGTTCCCAGATCCCAGAGTCCCAGATCCAATATTTGGTATTCTTTAAAGCGATCTGTGTCCCAGTCCCCAAGGCCGACTGGTCACTTTCAGAAGTGGTTAATAAAGACTATCAGAAGGTGGTTGGCCACATCAAAGAGGCATCGACTCAGCAGTTGGTTTTTTGACAGGGTGGTCTTCTCAAGGCGCCGCTCAGAGGTACATTTGACACATTGGAGACAGGGTGCCACATTTCCCATTTATGGGACATGTAGCCTCAGTCCTCGAGGGACCTACTTCCTTCTTTCTCCTTTATGGCTCTCTTCTTGAGATTGATTCTTTCGATGTATATTCTTGTCTTATTCTTCTGACATGGCAGACCTATTACGTCTCTAGGTCTTTTGTAGGGTGGCGCAGGTAGTACCAGCCCCCAGATATTATATTTTATTAAGGCATGATGTATAATAGGGTTAGGGTTAGAAGAGTTTTATAAATAGGCAGATCGGCCCGTTTCCAAGGGTCGGCGAAATTGATGATTTTGTTGTCCATAGCAATAGCTAAGGAATTTCTCATTTTAGTTGCAGAGCTCAATGCTCCATTGTTCTGTTCTCACTAGTTAGATGCTCCCCTAGAGCCTCCATTGTATCATGCACCAGTGCTCGCTGGAAGGAACATTAATAAAGAAGGAAGAATTCTTGGCAATGATGTTGTTGACATTCCTACTTCTGAGTTAATGGTATTTCATGTTTTAATGTTCTTTATGTCTTCTACTCTGATATGTGAAAGTAGATTAACGAACTCTTTACTCCCGCTACTGATAAAACGCTAGCTGATGGTTATGTGTTTCTTCAGTATTTAGTGTAGTTTATCAGATTATTATTGATGTTCCAGACATTTCAACATGACTGTAGTTAGATGAAATGTTTCTAACCTTGCAGGATCTTTTTCACTTTATTTGCTAAGTATAGAACGCTTGGGAAAACCTTACTTTGATCGAATCTCCAGAGAGAATGAGTTAAAGAAACCAGCTATCCCCCTCGAAAATAGTCACCTCTCCAAACCAAGTCCTGCACCGTCATGACCCGACACCCAGGTGCTTGAAGGCCCAGAGGATTTATTTCCCCCAGACAACCTTTGCAGGCGGAGTTGGCCAGTTTCCCCGAAACCCGGTGAAAACTTATGACTATTGGCGGACCCGGTCAGCAAAACCCCGTCAACAGAAACTGGCACTAGAAGGAGGGCATGAACTCATCCCCCTCCCAAGATTCTAATTTTACACCTCCTGAAGGTTCCCCGAGTCATAGTTTTAGTCGTCAAGCCTTCAGCGGAATTGGGTCTTTCTCCCCAGAAAAATTTGAAAGAATCGTTAGGTCTGCCCCGAATCCCAGAAAGTTTGTCGAACTCGAGCCCCCTGCTCGAAACAAATGGAGCTCAAAAATCATACCAGCCACTATTGTCTGGGGATCTACCATACCTCTGAATACCCAAGCTTCTCAGGCAATCTCGGGAACCAGTACCCAAACTACCCAACATATAGTTCCCCTAATGGCTGCATACTTCGAAAACACTGGGTCCCCAATGGGCACCTTTCCAGGCACAACTAATGATTTACCCTCTCACCCGGAGAAGATCTACCCACGATATGAGAACCTAGGCTCACAGACAGTGGAAGAACACTTACATGCATACAAAGATTCCATGAACCAACACCGAATCCAACATGAAGACGTTGTGACCCGTATGTTCCCCTTGTCCCTAGGACAAAGCGAGTTGAACTGGTACCTTAACTTGCCTGCCAACTCCATAAACACTTGGCAAGATATGGAGGATGCCTTCCTAGCTGCCTTTCGTGTGCATGTGGACCCAGCCTGGTCCCACAGCCAGTTCATCTCCATCAGGAAGGAACCCAATGAACCTCTTGCAGCATTCAACCATAGGTTCCAGCGCGCCCTGAAATAGTGCACGAGCCCTTTTATCCCATCTCTAGACGTAACCATACAGACCTATCTTAACGCGATGGACCCTTTTGTTGCCACTCTCCTTTGGAGAACAACCGCCCCGGGCGACTGGGACACCTTGGCAAAAGTCTATAACCTAGCCCTAGAGCTGTCCCGTGGTCTGAACAAATCCCCAGGCAGGATTGGGCAGAGCGCGCCTTTCAACATGATCCCCGATAGAACTGCATATGTCAGGGGATACAACCCCAATCTGG
>MU227430.1:58739-100476 GCA_018584345.1 Thuja plicata
GCAACAACCTCAGACATAATCTACTGGAGTGCCCTTCTTCTAGTCGTCCGCGACTAGAGGATTTCCGCCCTCGACTCCAACTAATATAGCTGCCTTCCCAGGAGGCCAACAACAACAAAATCCATCACATTGTGACACTAACACTCAGTTGACCGCCGAGGTTGAATCCCTCCGGCGAATGTTTTCCACCTTGACCATGGACATGGGCCAACTAAAGGCAGGGTCCTATCCACCCCTGAACTCAAATTCCCAGAGGTGAAATATTTTCTCTGGCCAATGAAGCGACAATACTGAAGGAAGAAACTTCAATAATGGGTCTAGGCCCAATCAGCAGCAATGGAATAATAATGCGAATACCGGAGGCCCACCTCCAAACCAAAATGCCAACCAAAATGGTGCTGGACCATCACATTTTATGCTTGTAGTAGACTTCTAGCCCATGACTAACTATTGTAGATTACACGACACTATTTCTCACAACGAGGTGAACTGTGCCACTTTGGAGAAGGTCATCATGATCTCTCAACTGGACAGGCAGTAGTCACATGATACTATCCCTCCAGAGCCTCCTATCCAGGAAACAACCCACAGTTCCTTCACCTGTGACACCATCTTCTTCGGGACTTCCAGAGAAGATGAAGAAGAATCTGAATTGCAGGGATTCTTTGATGAATCAATTTCGCCCTTTGAGGTCAACGCCTTTACTAACCCATGGACTCCATACAATACTCGAAGTTAGGTTGGTAAAGGACCAATTTACATTCCTGTACCCCCTATCAAAGATACTCCTCCTCCCCGGAACAGCGCAACCGACCGATCCGCTCCAAAAGGTCCTAGCTCTAACCAAGCAAAAGATCTCACAGAGGGGAATTCCCAATTCCTGGGGGGAAGATTCAATATTACGAAGGCGTTAGAGCAGACTACTACCTCCATGACCTTGATGGAGGTTTTT
The DNA here is from genome assembly GCA_018584345.1 of Thuja plicata. Taxonomy (NCBI): domain Eukaryota; kingdom Viridiplantae; phylum Streptophyta; class Pinopsida; order Cupressales; family Cupressaceae; genus Thuja; species Thuja plicata. The sequence continues at coordinate 59,692 of MU227430.1, forward strand.
TTGAACTGTCATGAGCAGAAGAAGTCTCTTCTAAAGCTCTTAGGGAACCCGGAAGCCGTCAGCTGCCTACCCAAGACTGTCTCATTCGAAGATGCTAATGTGGCTGTCTTCTGGGGAAACAATGACGATCCTCCCTTCCTACTAGGCCTGAATATCCATGGAAAAAATATACATAATTGCCTAGTAGACTCCGAGGCTTCGGGTAATATCATGCCCTTGTCTATTTGTCAGAAGCTCAGATTCCACCCCACCCCGTCTAATGGCGCAGTAATCCAACTGGATAAGACTACTGTGAAAATAGTGGGGAAATTCAAGAATGTCAGGATACATCTTATCCAGGACCCCAGGATAGCCAGTATCATCGAAATCCAAGTGGTGGACATCCTAGAGACTTACGGGATGTTACTAAGTTGGAATTGGTCTAAGTCCTTGAACGGATACTTTTCGACTGACTTCACCCACCTATGGCTTCCATGGGAAGGAGAGTCAAATAAGATCCAGGTCGAAAGTGAACGACGAATGAAACAGGCCCTTACCGAGGTTGGGAGGGTCAATGAGGTCCTTTTCTTTGAGACTTCCCTGGGGGTGTACAAACCTTTTGAGATTTTAACATTTGATTTCATCCCCGGAGAAGATGCTGCTGTGCTGCAAAGAGCCCAGGACCTAGAAGAAAATATTAGAGTTGAAGTCAACTCTCAAGGTGCCACGGAAACCCTTTCCACACTCCTGTCTGGCACCTGGTGCCGAGTGCACTACCAAAAAAATTCAGAGCTTGAGTGTGGACCATGTCTTTCGATCGCCAACCAACACCTTGATACCCTCCAGAACAAGCAACATGTAACGGATTCCCCGGGACCCAGTACTCCTACGGGATGCACGCCTTTGGTGCCCTCTCCCACGGAATCCCAGACCCAAACACCTTTGGGGGTAAAATCCACTCTCACACCGGTAGTCTGGGATATACCCCCTAAGTCTCCCAGTAAGAATCCAAAAACTCCCCCTCCCCAGCCCTAGATTACAAACAATGACTTATGGACCCTGAAGTTTGATGGGTCCCAAACCAAACAAGGCTATGGGGCTGGGGTAGAGTTAATCAACCCACGAGGGAAGTCCTTCCTTGCGTCCTACAGACTGCATTTTAACTATATAAATAATGTCACCGAGTACGAGGCTTTGGTCCTTGGACTCTTATTTGCGTTAAGGAAAGGTATCACCTGCCTCTGGGCTCTGGGTGATTCAGAGTTGATTGTTAAACAAATCCGGAGTCAATATACATGTCATGATAAAAGACTGGCCGCTTACCGCAACCGAGCTTGGAGCCTTATTGAAGATTTTGATGCCTTCGGCATTAACCTTATTCCCCGGCGATGGAACTATGTTCCGGACGCCCTCGCCATTTCTGCCAGCACACTTGAGCCAATGGCTAGCTCCCGACTCTGGAGATTTTTAGTTGAGATGGTCCCCACCCTGTCCATTCTAGATAATGTCACCCACTTTCAAGTTTTTGAGGACGACCAACATATCCTGGCCTTCATGGTGAATGTTGGTGTCTTTGAAGATCAGATAGTGGAGGAACGAGACCATGACGATACTAGACAGAGTGATGAAGACGATGGGATCATGGACCTGCCCACTAACACCATCCCAAAGGGGATGGTTGCATTAGAACGAATCTTCAATTTGGACCCTCAGGCCTGTGAAAAGGTGTCATCCTCCTCCGAGGGAGGAAATTTTGAAAAGGTTAACATCGGCCAGCCCGGTGAAGAAAAGATCATTCACATTGGTACCTCCTGCTCCCCTGAGGAAAAGGAAAAGATTCTCGCGGTTCTTTGAGAATACATTGATGTAATTTCCTGGGGCTATGAAGATTTGAAAACATATGATACATCCATCATGACCCATACTATTCCCCTGAAACCTGATGCTAAGCCCTTCCGGCAGAAACAAAGACCGGTCAACCCGTTGATAGAGCCTCTGATTCGTCAAGAGGTGGAAAAACTGCTGTCATCCCGGATAATCTTCAAATTGCATGGTTTCATCTAGAATATTGACCTTGCTCTCATAGTTTGTTGTCAATGTAGCCATTGGCTTGTCCATTATGTCTTTTTCTGAAATTTCTCCAACATTGTTTCTGATTCTAGAAACTGCTTCATTTATCCTCTGATTGTAGGCTTTGATGTTCTCTTCAGGTAACATCTCAAGATTTTTGTATTTCTTTTTCCATGTCTTTCTGCGTGCATTATTTGCTTGGATATCTCCTTCAAAAATGTCTTCTAAATACTTCCATATTGTGTATGCCTTGTCTAATTTCTTTATCTCAGAGAATTCATCATCAGATAGTGCACTTAAAAGGGCTTCTTTGACAATTGCATTAACTGTGAATGTATAATTTTGTTTACTAGTAGCATCATCTTTTGCAAGGTCTTTTAAATAAGGAATAGAAACTTCTTATGTGGCTATCTCAAAGATCTCAAAACCAACACACTGTAGATGTGTTATCATTTTGTTCTTCCAATCTAGATAATTCTCTCCATCGAACTTAGGAATCTCTTTTCTAAAGAATGCCATCTAATCTACCTTAAGTTGTTAGGATTTCTCTTCAAGGCACTCAGCTCTAATACCAATTGTTAGAATAGTCCCAAAGGATAACTAAGAGGTGGGGGGTTGAATCAATTATCAACTAATTTAATTATTTTCTCTTATTAACTCTAGAATACCATAAAGTAAATACACATTCAGATAACACAATAGACAACTCCACAATTTGGTTATGGGGAAACCAAATGGTAAAAACCCTGGTGGGAATTAGCACCCACAATGAACTATACTTGTTTATAATAATCCCTGTTAGAATATCTTGCAACCCTGTTAGGAGTTTTTATTTACAATGCAATAAGTATAGTGACCTGGTTAAGGGTCTAACCCTATTAGGAGTCTTTTACAAATAACCTTGTTAAGGGTGAGGACTCACTATCTAAAATCTCATTTCTTCAATGGTGAAGGCTACAACCTTCTGTAGAACAGATATGCACTATATCTGATGATGAACTATAGAGTAGAACTGCTTTCTTGATTAGTTCCAATGTAATTTAATCTTCCACTTCTTCTTCACATAGATCCTTGATGAATGAAACTTAATTGATATTCTTCTCTGTACCTTTTCTATCTCTTTTCTTATCATTCACACTAGGTGTTCATCAAATTAACTATGATAAGTATCTTCCTCAAAGTATAAGGTCACGATGGCGGTGGGAAACACTTCACCAATATCCTTGTCGACTTAAATAAGCACATAATCAAGATTAAGACCACACAACACGTATTGAACAGAAATGACGCTTCACTGAGTCGGCTCCACCAAATTATCTCAAACAACATGATCCTGATGAAACATGATAGGCACTCTTAACCAAACATGGTTAACTCATAACTAATCATATATATACACATGTGTATCCTGAAGATAGGCACAAATCAAGAAACATGGTAACTACGTTGACTCTGAACATATACTCTCCAGAAACTATAACTGCCAATAAAGATTAACACAACTTAACTGAAACATCAAATCTGATCCTGCGTGTATGAACAAAGCATCAACAACATGATATAACTGTGCAAGGGCTAATATCAATTTTATGATAAGTACATACAGAACACTACTATATATTATATGTTGTCATCAATGACAAACATACAATCAACTAGCTACCAAAAGTAAATCTCCAACAATTAATCCCACCATTAAGATGACACAACATAGGAGAGAGAAAGCCACCATGGCTCAAACCAGCGAGGTGCTGATTTCAAACTGTGGTGACTCCCTCTCGACAAGTTCAACAGTATGATTCAAAATGTGATGGAGCGTGACAAACTCAACATGATGGAAGGATATACAAGAGGTATACACACTAAGATACAGAGAGCTGAGGCATATATACATCATTTACAAAGTATTTACACAATGTACAAAACTTATGAAGGCAATAAAGCTAACCTACAATAATGTACAATATACATACTAGATTAAAACTACACAGAAGGTGGAGAACCCTCTGGCAGGGCTTACCCACAAACAGGAGGAAAACCAGGAGAAAATGCAGAAAAAAAAAAAACAAATGAAAGAAAAAACAAACAAAAGGAGCACCACAAAAGGGAAGATAGAAAACCAGAGGAACGAAAAACTAGAGAAGGAAAAATGAAAACCAAATTGAAAACATGAAAGATGTAGGAAAGGCGAACATGGAAAATGATCTACAATAGGTCCACCTTCAAACAATCACAACCAAACACCGCAAATGAATGTTCAATTAGCCACTAAGCACATAGAGAAACTCACTGTTTAATCACCTCAATATCACTCTGAATGCTCTAAGTGTTTTAATCACAATAATTGTGAAAATGACAGCTAACTTCCATTTATACCCCTAGGTTAAAAATAGGTTGCACTTTTCTGACAACTCCGGGAAAAGAAAAACCTCTGGACTTTGGGCCTGGGGATTCCATATGACCATGCCTTCTCATGAAAGAATACCTAATGGCAGAGAATCCCAGAGTCTGGAAGAACTCTGGAAAGAAAAAATGTTAGGACCAAGTCCCGGAGACACAAGGAAGAAAAACAAAAGAAAGACAACCCTCGCGGAAGCAAAGCTTGGAGGGAAAACAAAGAAAACAAAAGAAGACAGGGGAAGAGAAAAATCAAAAAGGGGGACCCAACATTTTTCCTAAAAAATGTAGGGACGGGTATGAAAGGCATAACAAATGGCGACTATCTTGGATGGATGCCTTAGTGCATTCAAGAGCTTTAGAATCTCTGGTTAGCAAAACTAGAATAAATATTTACCTTGAGCATTCTACTTGTAAGATACGAGGCGTCTGAGAGAGATCCAGTTCATCAATGATTCAAATATTTCAGCCTTTCTTCAGTTGTGAAGTGTGTGCTTTGAAAGAAAGCTAAGTCGATGACCTGTTGATGGGGTTTTGCTGACCGGGTCCGCCAACAGTCATAAGTTGTCACCGGGTTCCGGGGAAACCGGCCAACTCCACCTGCAAAGGTTGTCCGGGGGAAATAAATCCTCCGGGCCTTCAAGCACCTGGGTGTTGGGTCACGACGGTGCGGGGCTCGGTTGGGAGAGGTGACTATTTTCGAGGGGGATAGCTGGTTTCTTCAACTCATTCTCTCCGGAGATTTGATCAAAGTAAGGTTTTCCCAAGTGTTCTATACTTAGCAAATAAAGTGAAAAATATCCTGCAGGGTTAGAAACGTTTCATCTAACTACAGTCACGTTGAAATGTCTGGAACATCAATAATACTCTGATAAACTACACTAAATACCGAAGAAACACATAACCATCAGCTAGCATTTTATCAGTAGCGGGAGTAAAGAGTTTATTAATCTACTTTAACATATCAGAGTAGAAGACATAAAGAACATTAAAACATGAAATACCATTAACTTAGAAGCAGGAATGCCAACAACATCATTGCCAAGAATTCTTCCTTCTTTATTAATGTTCCTTCCAGCGAGCACTGGTGCATGATACAATGGAGGCTCCAGGGGAGCATCTAACTACTGAGAACAGAACAATGGAGAATTGAGCTCTGCAACTAAAATGAGAAATTCCTTAGCTATTGCTATGGACAATAAAATCATCAATTTTGCCAACCCTTGGAAATGGGCCGATCTGCCTATTTATACAACTCTTATAACCCTAACCCTATTATACATCATACCTTAATAAAATATAATATATGGGGGCCAGTACTACCTGTGCCACCCTACAAAAGACCTGGAGATGGAATAGGTCTTCCATGTCAAAAGAATAAGATAAGAATTTACATCGGAAGAATCAGTCTCGAGAAGAGAGCGAGAAAGGAGAAAGAAGGAAGTAGGTCCCTCGAGGACCAAGGCTACATGCCCCATAAATGGGAAATGCAGTGCCCTGTCTCCAATGTGTCAGATGTACCTCTGATCAATGCCTTGAGAAGACCACCCTGTCAGAAAACCAACTGCTGAGTCGATGCCTCTTTGATGTGGCCAACCACCTTCTGACAGTCTTTATTAACCACTTCTGAAAGTGACCGGTCAGCCTCGGGGACCGAGACACGGATCACTTTAAAGAATACAAAATTTTGGATCCGGGACTCCGGGATCTGAGAACTTACATCCCCAAAGAATAAAGAATACCCAATACTTGAGTTCCCCCCGGCCCCCGGAGAAAACTCAAGGCTGCTTATTATCGTTGAAAGCCTGGAGGAGGCGGGAAATACCATCCTCATCTATATCTTTTAGGCTGGCCCTTCTGTGCCTGGCCACTTCAACTTGTTCCCCCAGGTCTGGAACATTTTCCTTAAACTCATCTGCCATCCTTGTGGCGTCATGACCCTTAAGTATCATGCTGGTTAGTTTCGCCATCTGGGCCCCATCCATCCCCTCCGGGGATTGATACCGGGATTTCATTATCTCATCAAAACTCCCCAAAACTGAATCTTTGGGGGTATATGTATCTGTACTAAGGGGGTCAGCCCTGGAAGCCTTTATTACGAAAGACTTGTATAAATTAGAAGAATATTTTACAATGTTTACCTTTTCTTGCAAGGACTCTACTAGTTGCTTGGTCACCTCCAATGTGAGGTCAAGTCTGGAGTGTTGAGTCCTTACAAATTTAAATGACTCTTCACCTAGAATTTCAGACTCAGAGATCATGTCTTCTCCCAAGGTAAGGAGCTCTTCGAGCTCCACCTTCCATGCTTGGTAATTCTCGGCGTCACTCTCCCACTACTCAATAAGCACTTTCGCTTGATGAATAACCTGCCAAGCTGTGTATAAATCTAGGAGAGTGGATGCTAGGAAACGCCGGGTGTTTCCTATCTACAGGGTGATCCATTCGTCCACTACCTGGGCTTTCTTTTTCATCATTCGCAAGGATTCTATGTCACTCTGCGGTAATTCTTCTGAGGTGGAGGCCTCTGACGGAGCGCTGTTGATTGGTCGATCCAGCTCAGTAAGCAACCCCACAAGGTTGGCGTTCTTTTCCTTTTCAACTTTGAGCCTCTGGGCTTCCTTTTCATATCGGGCCTCCACTGCACTTGCTGCCTCCTTCAACAAATCTACCTCACGTTGCTTTCGCCTTTTGCCTAGGGATACCTCTGCAACATTGTAGTCTGCGGGATCTGCAGTTGCTTCATCAGCATCTGGGGGAGGTATTGCCACAATGACAACTATTTCTTCGTCTGGCCCAATTCGAAGAGTATGAACTTTCCAGGCTTTCTTGGCCTTTGGAGGGGCCTGGGATTGGGGCCATCATTTCTGCTAAGGAGAGAGGAATCACAAGAGCGGACTGAGCTTTTCTCTTCTTGCTCTCTACCAGCCACTAAGGTGGGAGAGGTGGCCTTCCTGCCATAATTTGTTCTCCTGATTCTTTCCCAGTATCTGGTGGATGTTTCTCTTCAGCGATGTGGACCTCATCCGTTCCTCCCCCTACCCCATCCTTGTCTGCAACAACATTTTCTTCGGTCTCCATCTCCTCAGCCTTGTCCTATATGTCTATTGCTAGGTCTGGACCTTGGTGGGCTTCTTCGGGGATTTCTTCTTTGAGCTGCTCTTCTTCTTTTCATTCTTCTTCTGCCAAGGCCTCTTCTTCTGTCGGCACCTCTTCCAGCAGTAGGGGAGGTATTTGGCCACAATTTAGAGTTTGGGCCGTTGTGATCACCTGCCCGAAGGTGGCTCCTGGGAGTGGCCCTTGGAACGTGGCGACTGGGGTTACGGTTATTCCCGAAGGTCTGGTTCCCCTAGCGAATGCCATTTGTTTGCCTTGCTTTAGTTGGTCCACTCCTAGACCTTGTATTTCTTGAGCCCCGGGGATAATCTCTGATTCTGGCTCTTCTTCAACTTGCTGCTCCTGTTCCGATGCAGGTTCTTGTTACAAATCTTGTTCCGTAGTCTCTTACTTTTCCCCCAGGACTTCTGCCTCTGCTTTTGTATCATCCCTCTGCAAATTCCTGAATTCATCAGCCGCAAATACATCAAATTCTTCTTCTGGAGGGAGACTGGCCAGGACCTCTACAGGCTTCTCTTCTTTCTTTGGCTCCGGGGAACTGGAAGAAATGATCTCTACTTCTCGGGGGAGGGATGTCTCCGGCACTGGTACTGGCTCTGCTTTGGCCTGTCTGATGTGCTTCCTCTTCCTTCGGGCAATCAAAGGTGGCCCCGCATTAGCTATTACTGCCGTCTCCATGGGATCCACCCTCGTTGCCTTCACCATTAGGGCTGCCAGTGACGGGGAGGAAGGGGGACGAATTGGTCCGGCCATGAGTGGGGGAGTGGTCAGCCTTGTTATTAACTGCTCCCTCATCTGCTGGGAGGCTGCCACAAATTGCTTGATCTGCTTCTGTATAGGGACTTCTTGCATAGGAGGGGTCGTGTCTATCCCTTTTCCCTTATCTGCCCCCTGCGAAGAATTCTCAGCCCCCGGGATCAATCTGGGTCCCGGTTGTGGTGTTAACTTTGGTGCCGGTCGGGGAGCTTGACAAATACTCCCAGGGCACACCCTCTTGAAATAGGCATGACTTCACTCAACAACCTCCTGAGTGAAGTCCTCAATCATGGGCCCCTCTTGGGCGGCCCAATCCATTGCTGGCAGAGCCATTTTATCAATCCCCTTGGCCTTGTACTGGGGGTCGATGGTGGGGACGGTGTCCGAGAAACTCTCCGGGAACCTCCACAATTTCAATAGTTGTATCATTCCGGCCATCATCCTGACATAGTGTCGGCTTCGCACCTCCACATCATCTTGGCAATCTACCCAGAAGTCCTCCATATGTATTTGATGGGGCTCTGAAGCCCGGGGTAGTGTCATTGCTATTTTCCCATGCGGATCAAAGTTCTTCCACGCCAAATAGAATTCCTACAAGTTATAACTTTTTAGCTCATTGTCTGCCTCCTTCACGGCGGCCAGACTGCAGGTGTAATTCTCACATGTGATTGGGAACGGGATGTTGGGTATCTTTTTGAGGGCGAAGAGGGTATGCACCTCCATCAGCTATCTGCAGTATTCCAATAGCATGATCTTGTCCACACAGTGTTTGGGTAATAAGTAGGGTTTCTCGGAGAAGCCGGCGACCCTAATGTATGTGTGCTGTTGGAATTGAATATAATAATGTCCATAATTCTAGACCAAGTTCATCACCTCCGAGGACAGGCGGTATCCGGCATCACGGGTGGGGGTAAGCAGATGGTAGTAAACGAATGAGTCGTTTACCTGGCAGAAACTAGGGAAGCTGGCCTCCCATTGAATTTGTGGAAAATGGTCCCATGATGCTTTTTGTTCCGGGCCAATCCCGAGCATGCCATCTATAAGTAGGCTGTTGGAATGGGGCCTCTGCTGTGCTAGGGCCCAGAAGACATAAGAAGACATATAGAACTTCTTCTTCCTGTCCAGCTGAAGGAACTGGGATTCGACGTGATTAGAGATTATTGTGGCCCAGTCGAAGAATTCTCCTTTGGTGGAGATGCCGAGAAGGAAATAGTACATCCATTTGGCAAACTCCTTGGCAGAGGGCTGCCCAAATACCCAGGCTAATGCTATTATCCCCATCTAGATGCTCTCCTTGAATTCAGAGCAGGGGATTTCTATCTTCATCCTCTTTGGGGCCTTAAGCCAGTGGGTATTCATGTACACCTGGGCAGCATCCTCTAATTGTGTAAACTGGTCCAAGGCGTCAGTCCTTGTAACTACTGTGGCTCTGTCGAATTGTGGGATTCCTAATCCCACCCACAATGTGTTTGGATCAAGGGATACCAGAGGAGTGGGGTATCCTATGGGTTCCGTGGCTGCAAGCATAACAGCCCAAATGGAGGAGTTGTAGTTGGCCGCTAGCATTAGGATAAGCTCCAGAGACTGCACAGAGCATGGGAAGCAAGCTGCCCGGAGGATCCCAGACCCTCTGACGTTGATCGCTAATTGATCTCCAGCTTGTCGTTATATGTGCAACACTTTCACCAAGGCCTACATCTCTGCCCACGTTTCGACACTGGTGTCGGTTATAAGTTTAACTTTGGACTCAATCTTTGAGCCTGTAATGATGTTGTTCTACACGAACTTCATGGTGAGGGGCAGTTTCTCCAGGGCCCTCTCCATCTTGGACTTTATAGCTGCCTTGGTGGTCGTTGAGGGAAGTTCTAGACTTCCGGGCGGGGAGGATGCGGATGCTTCAAACATGATTGATAGATAAATTCTGGGAACCTACAAAGCAGAGCGACCGTCAGAATATTTTTATCAAAATAAAATAGTTACTCTAGGGTCCGGAGATCTTACCACCACAACGTTTTCTTTTCCTAAAAATTTAGTTTTATGCAAAGATACTCGAAAAGAAAAACACATCATAAACTTAAGATTTTATCAACACATCCAGGTCTAGGGAATTTTATCACACTTAGTAAAGATGCAGGATGGATGGTGGTAGGAGACCCAAAACCCGGAGAAATGACTGTTGGTGAGGACATGTAAAAAGCCAAGTCATCAAGCCCAGGTGGGCGCCACGTGCGTAGGTATTAAATGGAAGTTATGGCGATGACGGCGGAGCCAACTATCCAAACGCGCGAAAAGGGAAAGCCACTTGGCTAGAATTGATTGTGCACATGGGATATAAATGAGGTTCTGACAGACTCCATGGAGGAGAGAGAAAACTGCCTGTTTGAAACCAGTCGAGAGCCGAGCTTCAAACAGGTGGTTTCCTGCCTCGAAGCGAGCTCAAAGGTGGAAAACCAGACACACAGGTGACTTGACCAGCTTGTCAAGCCACCTGGAAGGATATACATGGAGCCGAGAGATATATAAAAAAAAATGAGATATATACATAGACTATGTACAACTATATACATATATACATGAATATACAATGCGGGACGATGCTCGTGGGAAAACCAGACAAGGCAGAAACATTTATATAACTATCTACAACTATCTACAAAGTTTACAGACAGACGACTTCTGCATAGAGGGTGGACAACCCTCTGGCAGAGCTGACCCACCAACGGGTGGCGAAACCAGAAAAATAACAAACTAGACGAAGAAATGAAACAGAGAAACAAAACAAGCAAAACAAACAAAAAGACCAAACAAAAACCAAAGAAAAGCCAGAGAGCAGAAGCAAAATAGAGAGGAGGGGAAGTGGAAGTACCAACCTAAGAACACAGAAGATGGAGGAAAGGAGGATTTACTGCAGGAGCTCTACAATAGCTCGAGTTATCTGACGGTCAAAATCACCACCATGAAGCACTCGTATTTGCCTGAGAACGTCTAAAAATGTTAAGCGCTGATTACTATAAAATCTCTGCAAATACTCTGTTAATCACTTTGAAATCGCTCTTTAATTCACTCTAAGTGCTCGAAGGTTTTAATCACGGTAAATGTGAAAGTGACAGAAAATTTCTATTTATACCCGCGGTAAAAAGGGTAATCCTCCTCCTTTCGACGATCTCCGGACAAGCAAAACCTCCGAGCTCTAGGCATGGGGATTCCTCATGATAATATCCTTAAGAACATCATGGCAGAGAATCCCGGAGTTCAGAATCCATTTTCCAACAAAAGGCAACCTCCAGGACCGGAGTCCCAGAGATAGAAAATAAACAAACAAGACACAACGCCGGGGAAGAAAACCCCAGAGAAAAGAGAACAAAAAGGGAAAGAAAGACAAGGCAAGGCCGCAAGTAGAAAGTAAAAAAAAAACAAAAAAGGGGACCCAACATTTTGCACACAAAATGTAGGGACGAGGATGCAGGGCATAACAAATGGTGACTTTCTAGGACAAATGCCTTAGCGCATTTGAGAACTGCAGAATCTCTGGTTAGAAAAACTGGAACAGGCCGCCCATCAGAGCGTCTGACAGGCAAAGAGCAACATAAGAGTCAGTCCGTAGTCCTTCATCAGTGGTTTTGTGTGTTCTTTGGAAATAAATCAAGCCGATGACCTTTGGGAGGAATAGAGAAGAGGCACTAATCACATCGAACTAGTCGTCAATTTGCTCGTTTCCCCCGGAGACTGGAGTTCTATCCCACCTTTTCCTCTTTAGCTATTTTGTTTATTTCAGGGTGGGGGAAGGCAGTACTTCTTTCACCATTAAGCTTAAGCTTAGCTAAATTTAATGGCGGTACTTCTTTCACCTGTCCACCTATATTTAGATTATTCGAAGAGAGGATAAAACTCCGGACCCGGAAAGAACCTCTTAAAGTTTCAGACCTGGGTCAATCAATTAGTACAATCGATCTACCCTTGGCGTGTTCGATTACTTGTTCTTTATATTATTATTTTATTCACTGATTGCCAGATTCCCAGAGAGAACGCCCAATGGAGAATCCTCAAAACGTGCCATATCCTGCGAAACGAACCCTAGAGAACGGGCTGGCTCCACCGTGCTAAAGACAGATTCTAAAGTTGGCCATGCCGTAGACATTGTACCGGAAACCAAAGTTATGCGAAGCATTCCAATTCCTGCAAGACAGGACAAAATGTCAGGACCGAAAGAAAATTGAAAATGAAAACAAAGACGGCAAAAGAGGACTATCCCGGAGGACAGTTGACAAGGCTATTTACAAGATAGGGTACCTCGCCATGAGACACCCGGAAGAGATATTTACAAGCGGAAGGCTTTACATATAATACAACTTTTGGACAAACTTACCCCTACTCGAAGTAGTGTTTGAGAAACTGTCCATTAACGGGCAATGCGACAGGTTCCCCTGTCAAAGTGTTAAGGTGGTAAGTATTTGCCCCACAGATTTCTGAGATTAGATATGGTCCAAGCCAGAGCTGTTGGAATTTGGTATGTTTTCCTTTCTTCTCCTGGGCCTTGTCCCACAACAGGACCATATCTGAGATCTGAAAATCCTTATATTGGGCTCTCCTATCAAACCATCTTTTTACCACTACTTGATGATGCGCGAAATGTTCAAGGGCTGCATCTCGCTGTTCCTCCATCTGCACCAGATTTAAAAGCCAAACCTCGACGATGTTGTCCCTGTTGCTAAATTCCTGCATGAACTGTAAAACTGAGATTTGTATATTGACTGGGAATATAGGGTTTTGGCCATAAACAAGATGGAACGGTGATGTCCCCAGGGCGGCCTTGACGCGAATGCGATCCACCCAGAGGCCGAATTTCAACTTTTGATGCCAATCTCAGGGATTTTTTTCTAACAGGGGTTTGATCACTTCAAGTAGATTTATGTTTGTTGATTCAGCAATGCCATTTCCCTGGGGATAATAGTTGTTGGATAACTTCAAAGTGATCCTCTGATTGTAGGTCCATTCGAGTAACTGTGCTGAAGAAAACGCTAGACCATTGTCACATACCAAAGCAAACGGCATCCCAAATCTTGTGACGATGTTTTCTTCCAAGAATTTGATAACTACATCCACCGTGTTGTTTTTGCAAGGTATAGCTTCAGACCACCAAGTGCAGTAATCAGTACCAGTAAGGATATATCGGTGGTTGGCAGACGAATTGGGGTTGATTTCCCTGATGAAGTCGAATTCCCATTGGGAAAATGGTCTAGCCTTGTAGACTAGTTGTAAAGGCATAGCTGGGTTACACTCATGATGCGCCACAGTTTGGCAAGTATGGCATTTCCTGACATGAGTGTAAACATCTTTGAAGATACAGGGCTAATAGTATCCGGCCCTAAGGATCTGATGGGCAGTGGCGTCGGCTGAGCCATGCCCGGTTCCAAACTGTCCATGGAATTCATCAATTATTCTTATAGCTTGGTCCCTGTCGATGCACCAAAGGTACACTCCCTTGTAGTTTCTGCAATAAAGCATGGAGTTTTTGATCATGAAGTGTGTGCTTTTCATCCGCAGGGCACGGCATTTGTGGGGAGGTAACCCCTCTGGACATTTGTTGTTTAGCAACAAGTATACCAAATCGGTATACCACGGGTCTTGGGTAATAGACTCCACTGTGTAAGTCTAGCATTCTATGCGGGGAGTCTCTTCTACCATCGCCCTACTTAGTCCTTGGCCCCGGACTATTTTCATGGGCTACATCTCTAAGTCATATTCCTGGAGGATGGCCATCCATTTCCCCCATCTTTTTCCCAATTCACTCTGCATCAGCAGAGACTTGACGGCCTGGTCCGGGATGATAGCATGTACCTTGCTTCGGAGAATATAATGCCGAAATTTCTTCACGGCGCGAACTAGAGAAAAGGCCTATTTTCTAGTGGTGAGTACCAGACTTCGGCGTTCTTAAAGGGGGAACTCATGAAAGCTATTGGTCGTTCCTCCCCTTCAACCTTTTGGGTCAACACTGCCGCAGCAGAATGCGGCGAAGCAAATGAGTAAATGTAAAATGGGAGGGAATAGTCCAGGCTAGCTAGGACAGGTGCCTCCATTATTGTCTATTTGATTTGGGTGAACACCCATTTTGCTTCAGTGCTCCACTAAATTTTGGTATCCTTCTTCATCATCTCATTGAGCGGTTTGACTATTTCTGTGAATCCTGTGATGAATCATCGTACGAAGTTGATCTTTCCAAAAAAGGATCGCATCTCTTTCTTGCTACCAGGCATCTACAGATTCAGCAATGCTTCGACTCTATCAGGGTCTGTGGATATACCCTTCTCAGAGACAATATGCCCAAGCAACTTCCCCTCGGTGACCCCGAATATGCACTTCTTGGGGTTGAGGGATATTCCATACCGGTGACATCTCTCGCAGATCTGAGCGAGATGGGTGGCATGGTCACGCCTGTCCTGGGAAAAGATAGTCAAATCATCCATATAGATGATTATGCACTAATTTATGAGGCCCTCAAATGCAATGTCCATGGCCTTTTGAAATGTAGCCCCTGCATTGATCAGACCGAAGGGAATTCTCCTGTACACAAACGTTCCCCACTTAGTGGTAAACGTTGTTTTCTCTCTGTCCTCATACTTAACCATGACCTGGTTGTATCCCAAATATCCATCTAAGAAGGACATCATCTGAGATCCATTTACTATCTGCAACACCTCATCGAACGAGGGGAGAGGGTGATTATCTTTTTTAGATGCCTTGTTCAAATTTTGGAAATCCACGCAAAGGCGGATCTCGTCATTCTTTTTCCTTATAGGGACTAGGTTGGCAACCCACATAGTGTGCCAGATGATTTGAAGAGAGAGACTTTGATCAGTAAAATCTCTGCATTTGAGATATCAAGATTGAAGACTGAACCCAAAAGTCAAACAACCTTCAAAGCATCAATATATGGTAAGAAAACTTTACACATTTCAAATGAAAAAGAAGAAGTTGATGAAGAACTAGAAGAAATTATTGCCATGATTGCTAAAAGAGAAAATAAAGGAAAAGGAAAGTATGAAGGAAAACTTCCATTCAAATTTTTTTCATGCAACAAGATTGGTCTCTTTGCATCCAAGTGTCCCACAAGAGTCAAGAAGTTCAAATTTGATTACAAACCTAAATACAGAAAGGAATGCTACTATGTTGAAGAAGGTGTAGTAGATGAAGATTCAGGAGAGGTTGAAATTGGATTCATTTCCATTAAAGAAATGGAAAAATTTATTGAGGAAATGGACATTGAAGATGAAAAGGAAGCACATGAGTTAGCCCTAATTTCCAAAGCAAACATCAGAACTGATTGGATCATTGACAATGGATGCTCTCACCACATGACGGCTGATAAAGATAGATTTGTTCATCTGAACAAGTACAAAGGTGGTATGGTTAGATTTGGAGATAACACTCCTAAACCTATCATAGACAGAGGATCTATCACCCTTGATGGAAAGAACAAGACATATAATGTTCTATATGTTGATGGATTACATCACAACTTACTAATTGTCGGATAGCTACTTGACAAAGGTTATCATTTGGAAATGAAATACAAAAAATGCATTATAAAAAAAAAAGAAGGAGACATGATTACATTAGGCTCAAAAACCAAAGGTAATGTTTTTCAGCTCAATTCATATGCAATTTGTTTTGTTGCAAAAGTGGATGACAGTTTGTTATGGCACAAGAGACTCTGTCATATCAATTTTGACAATATAGTAAAGATAAGCAATGTCAAGGTAGTTAGAGACCTTCCAAGTATTGCAAGACCAATTGACACAATGTTCAGGGAATGTGTTATGGGAAAGCATGTAAGGAGCTCTTTTAGAAGCAAGAAGAACTTAGCTGAAAACAAAGTAGACCTAGTGCATACAGATTTGTGTGGTCCTACTCAAACAAGATCATACTATGGAGAAAGGTATTTCATTTTGTTTGTTGATGGTTTTTCAAGGATGATGTGGGTTGTGTTATTAAAGGAGAAGTTTGAAGCCTTTGATAAATTCAAAATATTCAAATCTAAGGTTGAGAATGAATCTGGAATAAAACTAAAATGTTTAAGATCAGATAGAGGAGGAGAATTCACCTCTGACCAATTTTATGAGTACTGCAAAGAACATGGGATCAAAAGATAGATGAGTGCTACTAGAACCCCTCAATAGAATGGGATTGTAGAAAGAAGGAACAAGATCATACTTGATACATCACACACTATGATGATTGAAGGAAAAGTTGCACACACCTATTGGAGAGATGTAGTCAATACATCGGTCTATACTATTAACAGAACACAATTAAGGCCAGGCATAGATAAGAGACCTTATGAACTTTGGTTTGATAATGTACCTACAGTAAAATACTTTAGAATCTTTGGTAGCAAGTGCTACATCAAGAGAGATGATGGTGTTGATAAGTTTGATGCTAGAAGTGATGAAGGCATTTTCCTTGGTTACTCTACTAAAAGAAAAGCATACAGATGTTTTAATTAGAGTTTAAAGAAGATAATTGAAAGTACTCATGTAAAGATTGATGATAAGTTCATGGTTCAAGAGAGGTACTATGAATATGCACCTATGATTAAGGATGAACCCAGGCCTAGAAATAAAGACACTATTATTGAAGAAATGTTTGATTGCATTGATGTATCATGTAATGAACTTGAATCAAGCATAGAAGTATCACAGATTACAGATGAGGATGTCACACCAAAATTTCCAAAATTCACATCTAGATACCATTGAAAAGATGATATCATTGGAGATCAAAGCAGTAGTATTTTGACTAGATCTAAAGAAAAAAGTTTAATAGTGGATGAAGAGGTATGTTTACTTTCACAGATTGAACCTTTAAGTGTTGAAGATGCTTGCAAGGATTCTGATTGGCAAAAAGAAATGGAAGAAGAATTAGATCAAATAATCAAAAATGATACATGGGAATTGGTTCCTAGACCTAGTGACAAAAATATGATTGGAACAAAGTGGCTATTCAGGAATAAGATGAATGAAGATCGTACAGTGATTAGAAAAAGAAAGACTGGTGTGTAAAGGATATGCACAGAGGGAAGGAATAGATTACACTAACACATTTGCCCCAGTGAGAAGACTAGAAGCCATTAAGTTATTCTTGGCCTATGCAACATTCAAAGACTTTAAAGTATACCAAATGGATGTTAAATCAGCCTTTATGAATGGTGACTTGAAGGAAGAAGTCTACATAGAACATCCTAAAGGATTTAGTCTATCAGATAAACCAGACATGGTATGAAGATTGAAGAAAGCACTCTATGGACTTAAACAGGCCCCAAGAGCTTGGTATGAGAGACAAGATGGTTATCTTACCAAGATTGGATTCAAGAAAGGAGAAGCAGATTGCAACATATTCATAAGAGAGACACCTAATGGATTATTACTTGTTGCCATATTTGTTGATGACATTATCTTTGGAGGTAATGACAAGCATAGTGCAGAATTTGCAAAAGAAATGCAGAATGAATTTGAAATGAGCATGATTGGTCCTATAAAATATTTTTTGGGATTGAATGTAAAGAAGACAGATAAATGAATATTCATAAATTAGTCCAAATATGTGAAGGAAATATTGAAGACTTTCAAGATGGAAGACTGTAAACCAGTATGCACTCCTATGATAATAGGAAGCAATCTTTCTAAAGAGGATGATTCCACAATAGTTGACAAGACATTGTATAAGTCTATGATTGGAAAACTTATATATCTCACTCAATCTAGACCAGACATATCTAATGCAGTTGGCATTGTTGGTAGATTTATAGCTGAACCCAAGAAGAATCACCTAATGGAAATAAGGAGAATATTTAGATATCTAAAGGGAACTATAGACTATGGTTTATGGTATCCTAAATCAGAGAATGTACAACTTCATGTATATACAGATGCAGATTGGGCAGGTTGTATTAATGACAAGAAGAGTACTTCAAGAGGAGCAGTATTTCTTGTAGATAGGTTGGTTTCTTGGATAAGAAAGAAGCAGAATTGTATCTCTCAGTCAATAGCAAAAGTTGAATATGTTGTAGCAGTATTGAATTGTTCAACAATGGTTTGGATCAAGCAGATAGTTAAATATTTTTGTATTTAGGTTGATTATCCTATTGTTATTCACTATGATAACACTAGAACTATCAACATGTCTAAGAACCCTGTGATGCATGCAAAGACAAAACACATTGAGATCAAATAACATTTTCTTAGAGAAAAAGTTGCAGACAAAGAAGTAAAATTAGACTATATGAGCACTAAAGAAAAGTTGGCAGATATTTTCACAAAGCCTTTATCAAAAGATACTTTTGAGTATCTCAAGGAGAAGTTGGGATTAATTCCCTTTCCTGAGTCTGCTTAGATAAAGTAGCAAGTACATCAGTCCATGGTGACTGAAGAATGGTTGACTACTCTATTTATGGAGTAGTACTTGTGCCTAATTATTTATGGTGCCCTTTTGCATTGATGTCAAAGAGGGAGTATGTAGTTAGGGGGAGTATATAATCTTGTAACTTAAAAACAAAGATAGAGGAGCTACAACAGTGCAGAGGAATCCTTGATGAGGATATTGAGAAGATTGTAAAAAGAAAGAGGACACCATGTGTTGAAGATATTTTTTATCATATGTTTTCATCAATGTCAAAGGGGGAGATTGTTGGAGATTTACTTCTGGTAGCTAGTCGATTGTATGTTTGTCATTGATGACAACATATAATATACACCAGTGTTCTGTATGTACTTATCATAAAATTGATATTAACCCTTGCGCGGTTATATTCATGTTGTATACATGTTGATGCTTTGTTCATACACGTAGGATCATATTTGATGTTTAAGTTAAGTTGTGTTAATCTCTATTGGAAGTTACAGTTTCTAGAGAGTATCTATTTAGAGTCGACGTAGTTACCATGTTTCTTGAGTTGTGCCTATCTTTAGGATATGTGTGTGTATATTCATGATCAATTATGAGTTAACCATGTTTGGTTAAGAGTGTCTATCATGTTTCATCAGGATCGTGTTGTTTGAGATAATTTGGTGGAGCCGACTCAGTGAAGCATTGTGTCTTTTCAGTACATGTTGCGCGGTCTTAATCTTGATTGTGTGCTTAGTTAAGCTGACAAGGATGTTGGTAAAGTATTTCCCACAGCCATCATGACCTTATACTTTGAGGATGATACTTATAGTAGTTCATTGGATGAACATCAAGTGTGAATGATAAGAAAAGAGATAGAAAAGGTACAAAGCAGAATATCAGTTAAGTTTCATTCATCAAGGATCTATGTGAAGAAGCACTGGAAGATTACATTACATTGGAGTTGATCAAGATAGTAGGTCTACTCTACAATTCATCATCAGATATAGTGCATATCTGTTCTACAGAAGGTTGTAGCCTTCACCATTGAAGCAGTGAGCTTTTGGACAGTGTGTCCTCACCCTTAACAAGGTTATTTGTAAAAGAATCCTAACAGGGTCAGACCCTTAACCAGGTCACTATACTTATTACATTGTAAATAAAAACTCCTAATAGGGTTGAAAGATCTTCTAATAGGGATTATTATAAACAAGTATAGTTCATTGTGGGTGCTAATTCCCACCGGGGTTTTTACCATTTGGTTTCCACATAACCAAATTATGGAGTTGTCTATTGTGTTATCTGAATGTGTATTTACTTTATGGTATTCTGGAATTAATAAGAGAAGAATTAAATTAGCTGATAATTGATTCATCCCCCCCTCTCAGTTATCCTTTGGGACTATTATAACATTAATTTCCCACAAGTGGGCATTCAAATCCCATCCCATCTGGCATTCAATTTCCCTTGTGTTGGCCCACTTATCACCATTAATTTCATTTACACTACTTGTCACGTGGCCACGTGATAACCCATGTCAGCCAAGTATGGCTTCCTACTAGTCACATCGACATGGAAATGGCTAGTTTTTTTGAACTCCAGGTGTCGAGGCCCCTAGATTCTCATTCCATCTTTGTCATTTGGTTCAATACCCCGGAGACCCAGGGTGATTATCAGAATCTGACTCGTGTTTTTCTTAAATACTCTGATATTTTGATATATGCTAACACTTTTTGGACAAGTGTAGGTTGATGATAATTCCCCCGAAATCCACAAAATTATTATTATTATACCATGTATTGACGGTTCTCCAGTCTCACAGGTTGTAGATTGTGTGATCAAAATGTCTAAGGTGATCACTCCTCCTGATAGTCCAAAGCTACCTACTACCTCCACTCGGGTGGCCACAAAAACTAAGGCTGAAAAGATGCTAGGAAAACTGCCACTAACCTCCAAATACCTGAAGGAGGGCATTCTCATGGGATCCAAGGTGGATTCCAAAGTTCAAGAAATAACAGACACAGAGCTCAAACTTTGGGCTGAAATGCAAGGCTTAATCCAAGCCATCTACAGGCTGAAGGCTGGCAGAGACAATATGGCCACTCATTTTGCCGCCTCTAGCATTATTAAGGCTATGAACTTTCCTTGTTTGGTGCAATCACCGGAATTAATACTTCAACTGGAAACATTGTACAATGCACCTAATTGGATTGTTCTTCTTTCCGATCTCCAACCGTTATGATATCTAGCAACAATTGTCACTCTGGACGCAAAAAATTTTGCCTCAGGGCTGGGGATTCCATAGTTCAAGGGGTCCATCATCATCAACTAGGCCAAGTCATTATAGGAGTTTGAGGAAGCTGCCCTTGTGTCCCGAAAATATCTTAATAACCAGTGGCTGAATTTCCCAAAGAGGGACCATAAAAGGATGAAGTTGGAAATTCCCCATGGGGATTTCAAAGATCCCATTCTGGCGGGAATTATATTTTTATGTAAGATCTTTGAATTACCCCATACCTAAGATTTCTTAGCATGGATGTATTACTTCCTTTACTGCATCACCACCCACAACCAGACTTTCAACTGGTTGGCTATTATAGCCAATCATGTGGACACACAGCTGAAGGGTGTCGTCTAGAGTTCCAAGTTCTATATGACATCTTACGTGCTATGGGCATTGGCCCAACAGAGACTAGATTTTATGGGTTTGGGAATAGTAGGTGAACTTGGGAATGGGCCAGGCCAGTTAACACGATGGGAACATTATCCCCAAGTTTAATGGGAACTCAATTTCCTAAATTTCTGCAGGGTAAATGATGCTTTCATTTACCAAAATATTCTAACACTTACCTGTGCCTCCAGGTACCAGTTATCACAGGAGGCGATGAACCTAGTTAGTACTTATAGCCATTATTTTATTCAGTTCTGAAAACACACCTATATTTGGGTGACCGGATTCTCCAGGAATCCTTATCTCCTTCCCTGGTATTGTGGGGATAGAATCATTCTTTTGGAGTTCTACTGGCAGATCCTAGACCTGCACGCCTTCTTCACATTGAAGAAGGTCATTAACGCCCCATTCCCTATTTCATGCCAGAATTATACATGTAGCCTCGCCATAGCAAGGGAGGATGATAGTGAGTTGAAGAGCATGGGATTGGTGAAATTCCACCACACCAGGAAAAATTATTAGCCTCTAGTCAAGATTGCCTTGGCACTTCCCCAGGCATCCCCACCGCACAAGGAAGATATTGAAGATTTTTGGGCAGACTGTCAGGACAGATTTGATCTCTGGATCTATCAACATTTATGGATGTCCAAGGGACGCATGAAGGTGCTTGGCCTTCAGAATTTTCTGAAGGGTTTTCAGATGATAGGCTACTAGAAGACCTAGAATACAAGGGGTAGGGATTAGACAAGTTGGATCTCCCTCCGGTGGATTGGGCAACCCCAGAAGACTTGATAATTGATGGAGTATGCTGCCCTATTTTGGAGGCCATTCACAAGTATTTTTCCCAAGTGTATCCGAAAAGCACTCGGAAGGGATCAATTGTCTGAAGGTTTGCTTCAACTTCCACTATCATTGTCGGACCTAGCACAAGTAAGGGAAAAGAAAAAGAAGATACCCAGGCTAAGGTACCTCCCCAAGGCCCGACCCCCATAATGGTACAACTAAAAAAAAAAATGGAGTCGGTGAGGTTGGTTAGCTAGCGGATAAGCACACAAATATCCACTTGTCTCCTCGTGACTCCAATGGCATCTGCTCACCCGGAGAGATCCCCATCATTTGCTGTAATGATGAGTAGACAGACTTTCACCGAGGTGGAGTCTACCAGTATTTTGGAGACTGGGGTCCCATTGCTGAGAAAGAAGAAGAAAAAGGTGACCCCCAATCCATGTATAGTCGCTAGCCCCGGTATGCCAACTATGCCTCCAGTTGTTGTTAGTTCAGACTCCCCCAAACTTGATGATATTCCTGATTCCTCTCCCCACATGATTGTTTTGACAATGTCTTCAACACAGATGAACTCATGAACCTCCATGAGAATGTAGATCACGCGGTGGATGAAGTCATCACCCAAGAGAAGTAGGATATCCCCATAGAAGGACAGATCTCAAAACAAGAAGTTGTCGTAGGGAAGGAGGTCCAGGATGAAATATAAAAGGAGCCTGAACGGGAGAAGACACCGGTCCAAAGGACCGAGGATGAACCTAGGAAAATTATAGATGAGAAGCTGATGATTGGGGAAACTAGACCCACAAGATCAACTTTACCCCCATTCATCACGCTCTATATGCCTTTGATTACTCTGGGTGACCAAATGCCTTGGAACAAATTTGGTGAGGTAGTAAAGGCGGCCGCATTATTAAAATTTGGCTAGAAACCTCAACCACCTCTAGAAGATATTCCAATGGAGGAAGATGTTCAAGCAAACAAATTCAATGAGGCTAAAGAACAACAGTAGTAGAATGACCAAGAAATCCCAAAAAACATAAATATCAGATCAACTGATGCTAAGAGGGATGAGGAAGTTCCCAAAGATACAGGTGATATTGATGCCAGAGAAGAAGAATTTCTGGATATCACAAAAGAGGACGCCAACACGGCAGAAAATATTGAGGCCTCCAGAGAGCGGGACCAAGAATAGGAACAAGACAAAGAAAAGGATCCCAATGACACTTTACATTTTGGGAACATGCTGCCTGATTCTAAAGAGAATCTAGTTTCCTAGGTCTTAACAGCAAAGCAACCCTAGCCACCCCAATGGCTAGTAGAATCAAGAAAAAGAAAGGCCCCAGCGGTCACATCAGGTGTTCTACTCTCCTTGGTCGAAATGATGGCCCAAAATGTAGAGGCTCAGAAGCCTATGAAGGTGCATATAGTTCATGCCCTCTAGACTGGTCCAACAGGAGACACAGTTACAACTATTGCAACACCTCCTCTAGATGTGTTGATGGTACTTAGGTGATTGGGTCCACTAGTAGATATAAGTTGTCACCGGGTATTAGGGTACCAGCCAACTTCACCTACAAAGGTTATCTAGGGAAATGAGATTCCCTAAGCCTCCAAGCAGCTGAGGGTTGGGTCTCAACGGTGTGGGGCTCAGTTGGTAGATGTGACTATTTTCGAAGGGGATAGCTGGTTTCTTCAACTCATTCTCTCTGAGGATTCAAATAGGTGAAGTTTCTCCAAGCATGTTTACACTTAGCAAATAAATTGAAAAAGATCTTGTAGGGTTAGAAGTACTTCATCTACCTATAGTTATGCTAAACATTCAAAACATCAACAATACTCTAACACACTATACTAAATACCGAAGAAACATACAACCATCAGTTCATATTTCATCAGTAGCAAGAGAAAGGAGGTCGTTAATCTACTTTAAGTATTAGATCAAAGGACATGAAGAACACAAAGCATAAAATATCATCAATCCAGAAGACAGAATGCTAACAAAATCATTGCAAGAAATCTCCCTTCTTCATTAACATTTCTTCTAGAAAATGCTTGTGCATGGTACAATGGTGGCTCTAAGGGAGCACCTATCAACTGAAAGCTTAAAGACTAAGGAGCATTGAGCTCTACAACTGAAATGAAAAATATTTCTTTTCTATTACTATGGATTGCAAAATCATCAATTTTTCTGACCCTTGGAATGGGGTCAGACTTACTATTTATACATATTTACATCTAACCCTAACCCTAATTTATGTTACACTATTTAATAGAATATATTATTCGGTGGCCGGTACTACCTGTGCCACTTTAAAAAAGGCCTAGAGATGGAATAGGCCTGGCATGTCAGAAGAAAAGATAGAGAAATGAAGTAGAAGAATCGACCTTGAGAAGGGAGCTGAGAAGAAGAAAGAGGAAAACTGATCCCCCGGGGATCAAGGCTACATGCCTCATAAATGGGAAAAGCGGCACCCTATCTTCAATGTGCCAGGTGTAACATTGGAGCGACACCTTGGGAGGCTCATCTATCAAAAAGCCTCTTATCAATCTGACATGCCTTGATGTAGCTATTTTCCTTCTGACAACCTTTGACAACCTTTATTAACTACTACCCACTTTCTTGCAACCTCTATTAACTGCTTTGAAAGTGACCGCTTGACCTTGGGGACCGTGACATGGGTCACTAAAGGAATACAAAATATAGGATCCATAAATCTGGGATCTGGGAACTTACATTCCGAAAGAATAAAGAATACAAAAACACTTGGGTTTTCTCTGGCCCCCGGAGAACCTTTATTGTTTCTTGTTGTCATTGAAGTTCTGGAGGAGATGGGAGATTCCATCTTCATAACTTCTTTAAGTCCAGCCCATTGGTACTTAGCCACCTTAATCTATTCCCCTAGGTCTGGAACATTCCCCTTAAATTGATTAGCCATTTTTTCCGCATCATGGCCACTGAGTACCATACGATTTATTCTCATCATTTGGGTGCCATCTACTCCCTCTGGGGATCAATACCTTGATTCCATCAGCTCATTGAACTTCCCTAGGATGTACTCCTCTGGTGTGCAAGTGTCAGTGTTGAATGGGTCAGCTCCAAAGACCTTTGTAACAAAAGCCTTGTATAAATTAAAAGAATATTGCACTGCATTGATCTTTTCCCATAGAGTCCCCACCAGTTGCTTGATTACCCCCAATGTGAGGTCAAGTTTGTAGTGTTGGGTCCTCACAAAATTGAATGACTCTTCCCCCAAAATTCTTGATTTAGAAATAATATCTTCTCTGAGGCTGAGGAGCTCTTCTAATTCCACTTTCCATGCCTCGTAATTTTCAATATCTGCCTCCCATATGTTGATAGTGGTTTCAGCTTCATGCAAGACATGGCGGGCTGCATATTAGTCTGGGAGGGTGGATATCAGGAAAAAATGGACATTTCCTACTTGTAGAGAAACCCACTCACTGACTTCTTGGGCTTTCTTCTTCATCGCCCATAATGAATCTATGTCACTCTGTGATAGTGGTGCATCAGATGTGGAGGCCTCCAAAGGAATAACATTGATAGGCCGGGCTAGCTCAGTTAGCAACCCCATGAGGTTTACGGTTTTCTCCTTTTCTTCCTTGAGCCTTTGGGCTTCTTTTTCATAATGGTCCTCTACTACCTTAGCCCCTTCTTTTTCATCTGTGTTCGGGGGAGGTGCTACTATCACTACAACTATTTCTCTACCTAGCTCGATTCAAAGAGTATGAACCATCCAGGCTTTATTGGCCTTTGGCGGGTTCTGGGCCTAAGCCATCATCTTGGATAGAGAGAGATGAGCTCTAGGAGTTGGCGGGGCATTCCTTTTCCTGGTCTCTATTAACCACTGTGGTGGCAGGGGTGGCTTATTAGCCAAAGCTTGTTCCTATGATTCTTCCCTGATATCTTACTACTATTCTTCACTAGTACGGGCCTCACCCGGCTCCTTCCCTGTATCTTTTGATTCGTCAGCAACATTTTTTCTGGCGACATCTATTTCTTCTTCCCTATCATCTGTATCTTTGGCTATGTCTGGGTCTTCATCGGCCACTTTGGGGGTTTCTTCCTATTCATGCTATTGTTTGTCCTCAGCCTCTATTGCTGGGGTGTCCTCTTCCATGGGTATATCTTTTGGTAATGGGGGAGGTAATGGGCCAAGGTTTAAAAATTGGGCTGCAGTGATTACCTGCCCAAATGTCATCCCTAGGAGTGGCACTTGGAACATGGCAGTGGGGGTTACGATTTCTCCCGTAGGTCTGGTTTCCCCGGCTGATGCCAATTTTTTTCTTTGCTTTTGTTGGTCCACTCTTGTATCCTGCACCTCTGAGACTTCAGAGGCAATCTCCTATCCTATCTCCTTTTCTTCTTCCACCTGTTCTTCCCACTCCTGTGTAGGTTCTTGTTCCGGAGCTTCTTCCTATTCTAGTATTTCAGCCTCTGTTTGCTTGATGTCCCCCTATAAATTCCTAAACTCGTCGGCTCTAAAGACATCATCAAATTCATCCTGCAAGGGAGGATTGGCCGAGACATGAGCAGGCTCTGGTTCCTTCTTCGGCTCTGGGGAATCAGAAGAAAGGATCTCAACTTGTGGGATTTGAGGGATCCCCAGCTCTGACTCTACCTTTGGATTTCGGTTAAGCCTCTTCTTTCTCCTAGTGACTAAGGTTGGCCCCGCATCCCTTAGTACTGCTTGTTCTTCTAGATCCACCCCCGTTGCCCTAACCATTAAGGCCGCTAGTGAAGGGGAGGAGGGAGGATGAATTGGTCCGGTCATGAGTACCGGAGTAGCCAGCTGTGTGATTAAATTCTCCCTCATTTGTTGGGAGGCTGCTACTGATTTCCTTATTTTCTCTTTTATGGGGACCTCTTGCATAGTTGGAGTCTCCATTATTCCTTTTCCCCTATCTTCTCCATGTGAAGAAGTTCCAGCTCCTAGGGTTAACTTCGGTATCGGTTGGGCAGCCCTGCGGACACTCTCGAGGCACAACTTCTTAAAGTAGGCGTTGCTACATTTGACTATATCATGGGTGAACTCTTCAATGGTGGGCCCCTCCTGGGCATTCAATTCCACTAGTGGGAGGGCCAATTTACCAATCCCCTTTGCTTTGTACTAGGGATCTATTGTGGATCTGGAGTCTGAGAAGTCATCTGGAAATCTCTGGATTTTTAACCTTTCCATCATTCCCATGGTCATCCAGACATAATTCTGGCTCTGGACTTCCATGTCATCCTAGCAATCTTCCCAGAAGTTTTCCATGTGGTATTGGTGGGGCTCTGATGCCCGGGGAAGTGCTGACGTAATTTTTCCATGCGGATCAAAATGCTTCTGCGCCAAGTAGAATTCTTCCAAGTTGTAGCTTTTCAGCTCATTGTCTTCTTCCTTGGAGGCAGCCAGACTACATGAATAATTCCCACAAGTAATTGGGAATGGGATGTTTTTCACCTTCTTTAGGCCAAAAAATGCGTGCAACTCCAGGATTTGCCTTCAATACTCCAGGAGAATTATCTTGTCCCCACAATGTTTGGGCAATAAGTAGGGTTTCCCAAAGAAGCCAGTTATCCTTATGTATGTATGCTATTGAAATTATATATAATAATGGCCATAACTCTAGACAAAATTCATCACCTCTATAGATAGGTGGTATCCTGCATCCTGGGTTGGTGTGAGCAGGTTGTAGTAAATGAAGGCGTCGTTTACCTGAGAAAAACTAGGGGGACTAGCCTCCCACTAGATTTGTGGAAAATGATCCCAAGGGGCTTTCTGACTAGGAGCTATCTCAAGTATGCCTTCTGTGAGTAACCCATTGGTGCGAGGTCACTGTTGTGCCAGGGCCTAGAGAACATAGGAAGTCATGTAAAACTTCTTTTGGATCATTTGAAGGAATTGGGAATCCAGGTGGTTTGAAATTATGGCCGCCCAGTCAAAATAATCCCTACCCATGCTAATACCAAGCAGGAAGTAATACATCCACCCAGAGAATTCTTGAGCATGCGGTTACCCGAAGACTTGGCACAATGCTATCATCCCCATCTGGATGCTTTCCTTGAATTCAGACCTGGGGATTTCTAGCTTCATCCTCTTGGGATCCCTCTTTGGGGTCTTGAGCCAATGATTATTCATATATATCTAGGCTTCCTCCTCCAACTACTTAAACTATGCTAAGGCATATGATCTGGTAACTACAGCTGGCCTGTCAAATTGAGGAATCCCTAATCCCATCTAAAATGTTGCGGCGTCGAGAGACACCATAGGGGTGGGATACCCGGTTGGCTCTGGGGCTACGAGCATAATGGCCCAAATAGATGTATTATAGTGCACTACAAGTGTAATAATAAGTTTTAGTGACTGCACTAAGCATGGGAAACAAGCTGCCATAAGAATCCTAGAATTCCCAATTTTAATGGCCAATGGATCCCCGGCATGTCGCTGAATATACATCATTTTCACCAAGGCTTGCATCTTGGGCCATGTCCTGACACTAGTGTCAATAATGAATTGAAATTTGGACTCAATCTTTAAGCCCATGATAACACTATCCTTTAAGTATTTCATGCTCAGGGCAGTTTCTCCAAAGCTTTCTCTATTTTGGACCTAACAGCTGCTATGGTAACCGTCGTAGAAGGAAGTTTCAGACTCCTAGGTGGTGAAGATGCGGAAGCCTTAGACATGATAGAAGTATGTTTCTTTGAAAATCTGCAAGGCAAGGTGACCGTTAGAATGTATAGATAAATAATACTCCGGGATCTGGAGGTCTTACCACCGCGACGCTTGCTTTCCCTAAAAAGTTAGTTTAGTTCAAAAAGAATCCTGAAAAGTATATATATTTTGTAAAATTGGGAATTCAAGCAATATCTAGGACCAGCGGTCTTATCATACTTAGCAAAGGCAAGACATGGGTTGGGTGAGGGCAAGAGACCCGGAGTCCAAAAAACTAACCGTTAGAAATTGGGCGTGAAAAAGTGAACTTCAGGCCCATGGGGACGTCACATGGCTAGGCAATAAATGGAAGTTATGGCGACGGTGGTGGAGCCAACTGTCTAAAAAAAAGAAAAGAAAAGGATACTTAGATATTTTTGAATGCATACATGGGACATAAATGAGACATTCATTAAGGTAAGTTTATGAGGAGAGAGAAAACCGCCTGGTTGAAACCAGCCGAGAGCCGAGTTTAAACTAGGTGGTATCCTGCATGGGATGAGCTCGTGAATTTGGGAATGAACATAGGGGAAGAACGATGAGCTAGCTACAAAGACAAGTAGATATACATGAAATATACAACATATATATATCAGGGCTGAAAGGTATATCATGTAGAATGGAAGGATATACATCAATATACAACAAATGTACATATATACACAAAATGCAAAGCCGCTATTTACAAGACTAGAAAATGTACAAACATCTACAACTTTTACATTATCCTACATCTGCACAGAGGGTGGACAACCCTCTGGCAGCCGACCCACCAATGGGCGGCGAACCAGAAAGAAACACAACACAAAATAGAAACGCAAGACAACACAAAAACCAGACAAAAACCAAAAAGCAATAAAGTAGAGAGGAAAGAAGGCACCGACCTGAAAATGAAGAAGGGAAAGGAAAGGAGCTCATGCTGTGAATGCCCTGCAATAGTCCCTATCATCAAATGATCTCCACTTATTACCAAAAACCACCCACAATTATTTCGAACAAATCAGAATAGTTCGCACTAGATTCTCACTAAATCACTGTAAAATCACTCTGAAATCGCTCAAGTTGCTTAAGTTTTTTAATCGCGGTAATTGTGAAAATGAAACATGATTTCTATCTATAGTCAGGGTAAAAGAAAGTTACCTTTCCTTCCACAAACTTTGAAACAAGCTGACCTCCAGACTTTGGGCCTAGGGATTTCGTGCGACCATACCTTCTTACAAAAAGAAGACATCATGGCAAACAATCCTGGAGTCCAAAATCTGGCTCCTGGAAAGAACGGCCAACTCTGAGACCAGGTCTCAGAGGCACAAGAGAAAAACACAAAGCAGAACAAACAATATGGGAAAGAAAACCTGGAGAAAGAAGACAGAAACAAAGGAAAAAGACAAGGCAAGAGCCAAAAGCAAAAGTGAAAAAAAGGGGGACCCAACATTTTGCACACAAAATGTAGGGATGGGGATGCAGGGCATAACAATATGTAGATGCAGTGACTGTAAGGCTTGAAGATTACAAAATTACAGAAGTGGCACTAGGGAGAAGAGATAAGTAGGGTGAATTGGACCTACTAAGAGAGGTCACCAAAGTAGTAGAGGCCCGATACGTTAAATAGGGCCATAAGTTAAAGGAGGAAAGAGAGATCAATTCTAATCTTCTCACACTTTTGGTAGAACTTACACAACCTTTGTCCAAGATCCACCTAGAAACCTCTTCCTCTAGATTTCTGCTTGCACAAGGTGACGTGGATTATCTCTAGGCTATGAAGAAGAAGGCACAGGCTGTGAATGGGTGGGTCACCAAGCAGATAGCTGCCATAAGACAATTTCTAGCAGTGTCCCTCCCAGGTCTTTACCAGGTCAACATCCTCATCAGCCAAGCAAATGGCTCTACTCTTGTATGGGAGAAAGACTTAGAGAAATATGAAAAGTGGAAGGCTGGGTTGGAAGAAATCTGCAACGCCAGAGAAGAAGCTGTCATAGAGGAAGGAATTTTGGGAGAGGAATCATATGATTCCCTCCAGGCCCAGTACTCTAGACTTGGCCTCAAAATTGAGGTATGCAAGGAACTGGTTAAGGCCCTAAAAGAGGTGACCGCGACTCAATATCCCTTGGGCCTATTTTAGGCATTTGTGGTCAGAGTATCGCGAGTCGATCTCTTCACCACCAGGACATGCACCTAGGAGGAATATGTCCTCAACAAATTTTGTGAACAGATGGAATCCTTGTATCCAGTTGCTAGAGATTTTTACCAGGGTAGGTTATCAAGATTATCCAAGATGATGATCCAGGCACAGGATGTCATGAAGATGGTAGATGAGTTCCAGAATGGGGCCGGAGAGGTTGAGGAAAAGTAGGAGGCTATTCGTAGTCAATGGGACAGCATTAAGGACATAGATAAAGAAGGCGTAAGACAAGTATTGGAAGCATTCAAAAATAGTAAGGAACAATACTAAAAATAACTCTTAAGTCACTATGTCTATCTGAAGCCCCAACTTTTCCTCCATCGACTGTGCATATGTTGTATTCTTTATTTTTTGATCTTAAACTCCTAGATCCCAGAGTTTTAGATCCATAATTTTGTATTCTTTAGATGACCCGCGTCTAGGTTCCCCAAAGCTGACTGATTTGTTAGACAGTTAATAAGTATGTCAAAAGTTAGGTGACTCCAACAAGGCACATCGGCTCAAAGATGATTATGACAGGTGGTCTTCCCAAGGCACCCCTCCAACATTACACCTGGCACATCAGAGACGGTGAGCCACTTTTCCATTAATGAGGCATGTAGCTTCAATCCCCAGGGGATCAGATTTCTTCTATTCTCCCTCTAGATCTCTTCTCAAGGTTGATTCTTCTATACCTCCTTTCTTGTCTCATTCCTCTGACATGTCAGACCTCTTCTCTTCCCAAGGTTGTTTTAGCATTGTGCAGGTAGTACCGGCCACCATAAATTATATTTTATTGGTTGAGTGTAAAGATAACTTAGGTTAATTTTAGAGCAAGTTGTGTATAAATAATAAGTCCGACCTCATTCCAAGGGTCGGTGAAATTGATGATTTTGAAGTCCATAGCT
Source organism: Thuja plicata (assembly GCA_018584345.1). Taxonomy (NCBI): domain Eukaryota; kingdom Viridiplantae; phylum Streptophyta; class Pinopsida; order Cupressales; family Cupressaceae; genus Thuja; species Thuja plicata. The sequence continues at coordinate 91,624 of MU227430.1, forward strand.
ATAGTGTTTTTAGTTCTCACGGTTGCAGAGCTCAATGATCCTTAGTCTTTAGAATCTTTCAGTAGATAGGTACTCCCCTGGAGTTGTTGATGTACTCACCAATGATGCTGGAACACCATTAATGAAGAGAGAAGGATTTTGGCAATGCTATTGTTGGTCTCTCAGCCTCTGATTTGATACTTTCATGATGTATGTTTCTTATGTCCCTTTCTCTAATATTTTAAGTAGATTAATGACCTTTTTTCCCCTCGCTATTGAATACGTATGAACTGATGGTTGTGCATGCATTCAGTATTTAAGTGTAGCATGTTAGAGCTTGGTTGATATTTTGAACGTATTTGCATGACTATAGATAGATGAAATACTTCTAACCCTGCCCTATCTTTTGAGGTTTATTTGGTAAACTAACAGATGCTTGCAGGAAACCTCACTTACCTAAATCCCTAGAGTAGATGAGCTGAGATAACCAGCTATCCCCTCTGAACAAAATAGTCACAATGCCCAACTTAGCTCCCGCACTATCAAGACCCGACTCTCACGTGCTTGAAGGCCTGAAGAATCTCATTTCTCTAGACAACCTTTACAGGTGAAGTTAGCCGGTACCCAGTGACAACTTACATCTGTTAGAAGAACCACTCACAAACCCTCGTCAATAGATCCTAACAAAGGAAATGAAATTATCAAGCACAAAGGAAAATAAAATTTCACAAAGATTAAAACTAACAAAGGGTTTTCCAAACCCTACCTCAAATTCAACCACAAATTTGATGATGAGGCCCTTTGCGAAACAAAGAATCCCAAAGCCCTCCAAACTCAAATCTGATAATAGATATAGAACCACAAAGCCTCAAGAACAAGGATCTCCTCAATTCCTCCAAGCCTCCAACCACAACAATATCACAAAATAGAAAGAACAAAAAAACTCACACAAAATTTCTCCTCCAAAAACCTTCAACCTTCTCCCAAAAACCTTTTATGATAGAATGAGAAGAGAACTCCCCTAAAGAGACTCAACTCCCACCTTTCAAGCAATCCCCAAAATAGACATTCCACTAAACCTAGTTAACTCAACTTTCAAAATTGAAAGAAAATAATAATTAGTAATTAAAAATATCCCTTTAATTGTGCAACTCAACTTTGACTCTTTAAAACAACTTGCATTTTGAATTCAAACTCTAATTTCAATAATTACAATGCACAAGTAATTAATTTAATAATATATTAAATGGATTAAATATTTAAAGCATAATTTTATCCATGCACTTAAATATTTAATTATTTAATAAATCATAAAAGCTAAAATAACTTTAATTTCAAATAAATATTTAATTAAATCCAATTATTCAATATTTGAACTTTATTAATTTTCTCAATTAAACATAGATATTTAATTAATTTAAATTAATAAAAACCCTATATTTAATTATTAATTCCAACATAATCAAATCAACAAATAACATGATAATTTACACAATATCAATACACTAACTGAAATCAACCAAAATAAACTCAAACACACTTAAGGATGGGATCCATGAATTTATGTCACTAGACAAATTTGGGTAAGGTAGACAAACTGATACTCATCCAATACTTAGTAAAATAGGCTTACAATAGGGTTTTGGGTTTGTATGTTAACTCCCCTCTTTACCATTGAGATGAATATATGGACACGCTCACTCCTACCAATTCAGGGAAGACGATGTCGTGTACCTGCAAACCTGACATCAAAAGAACAAGCATGTAAATCCAATATAATATCAAAAACAATGATAGGGATCGGTTGAATGTGTGGATCTCACAATGCATGTAACTATGTGTTCATCCTCTACCACAACAAACATGTCAACAAGTACATCAACACATATGCTAGCCATGCACATGCAAGTATGGGGTAAGTAACATGATAAATCTAAAATCAACATATAATATCACATCATGATAACATCATCATCTCTCTGTTCATCACATGATAAGCATATAAACCTCATGATCCAAAATCACCAACCACTGAAATAATAATAACTAACATGAAATGTAGCCTGAAATAATCTGACAAATCAACTGAAATAATAGCCTAAAAGAGTACGACATCATAAACGAAAAGAAAACTATGGGTGGGTATCACATCCACCCCCCTAGGATTAGGCTTGCTCTTGGAATCCTATAAACAAATAGGGATATAGATCCCATAATCTCACTTCATCCTCCTAAGTCGCTGATGACTCAGCATTTGGGTCCCATTGGATCCTTACCTACTTGATGGTGCAACCCCTCAAGGTCAAACCTCACTACTAAAGTATACGAATTGGCTCCAAAGCCAACTGACCATCCTCTACCTGTAAATAATTCCAATCAAGAACATGCAATATATCTAAAATATAACATCTAAGAAAAAAAACATGGAAAACATCATGAATGCGAGATAGGCAAGGTGGCAAAGAAAGATGGTAAGCAACTGGTCCTATCCTCTCTAGGATCTCAAATGGCCCAATAAAATGAGGTGCCAAATTCGAACCCTTTCCATAATGAATTGGACTCTTCCATGGGTGCACTCTCAAGAATACTCTATCTCCAACTGCAAACTGTCTATCCACCCTGTGAGCATTTTCATACTTCTTTTGTCTATCCTATGCAGTGACCAAATGCTCATGAATATGCACTACCTACTACTCCAAGTCTTGGAGAATCTCTAGACCAAGAAGAATACGGTCCTCCAATGTATCCCAACTCCAAGGTGTATGACAAGGATGACCATACAAATCATTGAAAGGTGACATGCCAATGGAGCTATGATATCCATTATTATATGCAAACTTGACTAGATACAAATAGTCCTCCCATTGAATCTGTCTATCCATGACATACATCCTCAACATATCCTCAAGCACCTGATTAACCCACTCTGTATGTCCATTGGTCTCAGGATGGTACATCAAACTAAAATTCAGCTGAGCATCAAGATCATGTTGCAATGAGGTCCAAAATGCAGAGGTGAAAATAGGATCTCGATCAGAGATAATACTGTGAGGAATGTCGTGTAGTCTCACAATATCCTACATGGAGACACTAGTTACTAAAGCCACTGTATAAGATGATCTCATAGGGGAGAAATGTGCCACCTTGGTCAATTGATCAAAATTCACCATGATAGCATCATGTCTACGAGGAGTCAAAGACAAACCAACAATGAAATCCATAGAAATGATATCCCAATTCCAAGATGGAATGAGATTTGGCTGTAAAATCCCTGCTGGATGCTGGTGTTCTACCTTAACCCTCTGACACTCTAGCCATCTTGCCACAAAATCAGAAATGTCACACTTCATACCAAACCAATGGTAGAGCTGTCAAACATTTGCATGCATCTTCTTAACACTAGGATGTGCCAAATAAGGTGCACAACGAGCCTCAAATAATACTAATGTACACAGATCATCTAATGGTGATACATAGATCTAGCTCATGTGACACAATAGACCATCTGAATCCATAACAAAACCTGATAATGTACCCTCCAATGGTCTCCCAAACTCAATCTCCAACTTCACCTCCTGATACAAAGTATCTCTAGGAAGCGCTTGAAGAATCCTACTCTGCAAATCCACACTAAGAGTCAACGATGAAACAACCTATCTCTTACGACTCAAAGAATCAACTACCACATTCTCTTTTCCCTAAATATACTTAATCTCAAAGTCATACTCACAAAGAAACTCTGTCCACCTTCTCTATCTAGCATTCAGATTAGGCTGAGTAAAGATGTACTGTAGACTATGATGATCACGATGAAGCTCAAATCGATGTCCCATTAAGAAATTTCTCCATCAAACTAATGCATGTACAACTATGGCTAACTCAAGATCATGTGTAGAGTAGTTCAACTCATGATACTTTGGTTTGTGAGACTCATACACAATCACCCATCCATCTTGCATAAGGACTGCTCCAATCCCGTCCAATGAAGCATCAAAACAAACCACAAAATATCCCACTAGATTAGGTACTGCTAGGATAGGTGCACTATTCAAACACACCTTAAGTCTTTGAAAATCCTCTTCTCACTTCTCCGTCCAAACAAATTTCTTCCCTTTCCCCTAAAGAGAAGTGATAGGATGTGCAACTCTAGAGAAGTTCTTAATGAACTTGCGGTAGTATTTAGCTAGACCCATGAAGCTATGAACCTTAGACACATTAGTGGGTGCTGGCCACACCATAATAGCCTATATCTTTGAAGGATCTACTGAGATGCCTTCTCCACAAATCACATGTCCTAGGTACTGAACCTCTGACAGAAATAAATCACAATTTTCTAAATTGGCATATAGTCAATTGTCTCTCAGGAACTACAATACCTATTGCAGATGTCCTTTTTAGAGATTTGATTCAAAATAGTTGATTGATTATATGTTTGTCATTGATGACAACATATAATACACAACAGTACTTCTGTATGTACTTATCCATATGATGACATGAAGACTAGCATGGATAGATACATGTTTTTGACATGTTTATTATGCTATGTTCATACACGCAGACCCAGATACGAAGTTTCAGTAAAGTTATGTAATTTTGTCATTGACGGTTACAGTTCTAGAGGAATAACGGTTTAAGGATGATGTATGTAACATGTTGATCAAGTTGCACCTATCTTCAGGATATGTTTGTGTATATTCATGATGAGTTATGAGTTGTTGATATTAATCTAAACGTGCCAAACATATTTCAAGAATATTACAAAGTTATGGTTAAATTGACGAAGCCAACTTAGTGAAGCGACGCGTCTGTTCAGCATTGACTTGCGCGGTTGTAATTATACTTGCACGCTTAGTAGAGCTGACAAGGATGTTATGAAGAGTCATCTAATAGGTCCCATTATCTCATACTTGGTGTATGTACTTATAGAAGGTCATTTGTGATAAGAAGAGTTGCGAAAGCCAGAGATTAGAAAAGCAGAGCAGAGTGTCAAAGCAGCAGAGCTATATTTATCATATATTGATAATGTAGATACTTATGTTGAAGCATTAAAAATACAGAGTAGATTGTTATATTACTTTACAAGAGGTTAAAGCATTGGTGCATAAAAGGAACTGATCAGATAAGAAGTGTCACATACAACAGTTCATCTTATTGATATAGTGTGTATCAAATATCCAGAAGGTTGTAGCCTTCACCACTTGGACAGTGAGTCCTTGGATAGTGATTCCACCACCCCTAATAGGGTTATTGTAAAAGACTCCTAACAGGGTCCGACCCTTAACCAGGTCAACTATACTACTGCATTATATTGAACAACTCCTAACAGGGTTGAAGAATCTTTTAACAGGGATTACTATAAATAGTATAGTTATTTGTGGGTACTAATTCCCACTGGGGTTTTTACCATTTGTTTTCCCCATAACAAAATTGATGTGTTATGTAATGTGTTATCTAAATGTGCATTTAATTTATATCAATCTGGATTAATAAGTACCAAAGATTTAAAGTTACTAATAACTGATTCACCCCCCCTCTCAGTTATCTCTGAAGTATTCTAACAATTGGTATCAAAGCCAAGTGCCTTGGAGAGAAAGCCTAACAGCTTAAGGTAGATCAAGATGTCTTGCTTTAGAAAAGAAAGCCCTAAGTTCGATGGAGAGAACTATTTGGATTGGAAGAACAAAATGATAACACATCTATAGTGCATTGGATTTGAGATCTTTGAGATTGCTATACAAGAGGTTGTAATTCCATCTCTGAAAGACCTTGCAAAGGATGATGCTACTAATAGAAAAAAGGAAACATTTACCAATAATGTGATTGTCAAAGAAGCCCTAATCAGCGCCTTATTAGACAGTGAATTTTCTGAGATCAAAAATATTGACAAAGCATATACTGTATGGAAGTATTTAGAAGACATGTTTGAAGGAGATGTTCAAGCAAAGAATGCACGCAGGAAGATGTGGAAGAAGAAATACAACAGTCTTGAGATGTTACCTGAAGAAAACATTAGAGCTTACAATCAGAGGATAAATGAAGCAGTATCTGGAATCAGAAACAATGGAGGAGAAATTTCAGAAGAAGACATAATGGACAAGTTGTTAACTACTCTAACATTAGACTATGAAAACAAGATTAGCATTCTAGAGGAAACTATGCAATTCTCACAAAACTTCAAAAGAGAGACACTGATCAGCAAAATCTCTACATTTGAGATATCAAGATTGAAGACTGAACCTAAGAATGAAACAGCCTTCAAAGCTTCAATCCATGGTAAGAAATCCTCACACATCTCTAGTCATAATGAGAATGAAGAAACTGATGAAGAGTTAGAAGAAATAATTGCCATGATTGCTAAGAGAGAAAAGAAAGGAAAAGGAAAGTATGAAGGACAACTTCCATTCAAGTGTTTTTCATGTAATAAGATTGGTCACTTTGCATCTAAGTGTCCCACAAGAGACAAGAAGTTCAGATCTGACTACAAACCTAAATATAGGAAGGATTGTTACCATGCTGAAGAAGGTGTAACTGATGAAGATTCAGGAGAAGATGAAATTGGTTTTTTTGCCCATAAGTACATGGAAAAGTTGCTCAAAGATATGGACATTGCAGATAAAGAAGAAGATCATGAATTAGCCTTAATTTCCAAAGCAGATGTCAGAACTGACTGGATCATTAACAGTGGATGCTCACACCACATGACAGGTGACAAAGACAGATTTGTTCATTTAGACAAATACAAAGGTGGTATGGTTAGATTTGGAGATAACACTCCTAAACCTATCATAGGTAGAGGTTCCATCACCTTGGATGGAAATAATAAGATAGATGATGTTCTATATGTTGATGGATTACATCATAACTTGTTGAGTGTTGGATAGCTACTTGACAAAGGCTATCATTTGGAGTTCAAAGACAACAAGTGCATCATTAGCAACAAGGATGGAGACATTATTGCATCAGGCTCTAAAACAAAAGGTAATGTTTTTAAGATTAATTTTGATGTAAGTTGTTTTGTTGCAAAAGTGGATGACAGTTGGTTATGGCACAAGAGACTTTGTCATATCAACTTTGATAATATAGCAAAGATTAGTAATGTCAAGGCAGTCAGAGACCTACCAAGCATTGCAAGACCAGTTCACACAATTTGCAGGGAATGTGTTATGGGTAAACATGTAAGGAGTTCCTTTAGAAGCAAGTAGACCTCGGCTGAAAACAAGTTGGACTTAGTGTAGACAGATTTATGCGGTCCTACTCAAACAAGATCATACTCTGGTGAAAGGTACTTTATTTTGTTTGTTGATATTTTCTAGGATGATGTGGGTTTCTTTATTAAAAGAGAAGTCAGAAGCCTTTGAGAAGTTCAAAATATTCAAAGCTAAGGTTGAGAATGAATCTGGACTAAAATTGAAATGTTTAAGATTAGATAGAAGAGGAGAATTCACCTCTGACTAGTTTTATGACTACTGTGAAGAACATGGAATAAAAAGGCAGTTGAGTGCTCCTAGAACACCTCAGAAAAATGGAATTGTAGAAAGGAGAAATAGGATTATACTTGATACAGCGCGCACCATGATGATTGAAGGAAAAGTGGCACACACCTATTGGAGAGATGCAATGAACACAACAGTGTATACTATCAATAGAACTCAATTGAGACTAGGCGTGGACAAGACACCCTATGAACTTTGATTTGGTAATGTACCTAAAGTAAAATATTTCAGAATATTTAGCAGCAAGTGCTACATCAAGAGAGATGACAGTATTGACAAGTTTGATGCTAGAAGTGATGAAGGTATTTTTCTTGGTTACTCTACTAAAAGAAAAGCTTACAGATGTTTCAATTTGAGATTAAAGAAGATAATTGAAAGCACGCATGTTAAGATTTATGAGAAGTTTATGATTCAAGAGAGGTACTATGAATATGCACCCTTGATTGAAAAAGAACCCAAACCTAACAGTAAAGATACTATGATTGAAGAAATTTTTGATTGCATTGATGTCTCATGCAATGAACCTGAATCATGCAATGAAGAACAACAAATAACAGAGGAAGAAGTCACACCTAAGGTTCCTAAGTTTATATCCGGATACCACTCTAAAAATGATATCATTGGAGATCAAAGTAGCAGTGTTTTGACTAGATCAAAATAAAAGAGTCTAATAGTGGATGAAGAGGTATGTTTACTTTCACAGATTGAACCTTTAAGTGTTAAAGATGCTTGTAATAATTCTGAATGGAAAAATGCAATGAAAGAAGAACTAGATTAGATAATCAAGAATGACACATGGGAATTGGTTCCTAGACCAAGTGATTAAAATGTGATTGGAACAAAGTTGATTTTCAAAAACAAAATGAATGAAGAAGGTACAGTAATAATAAACAAAGCAAGATTAGTATGTAAAGGATATGCGCATAGACAAGGAATAGAATACACTAAAACATTTGCCCCTGTGAGAAGACTCGAAGCCATAAAATTTTTTTTGGCATATGCAACATTAAAAGACTTTAAAGTTTATCAAATGGATGTCAAATCAGACTTTTTGAATGGTGACTTAAAAGAAGAAGTCTACATAGAACAACCTGAAGGATTTAACCTTTTAGATAGACCAGCCATGGTATGCAAACTGAAGAAAGCACTTTATGGACTTTAACAGGCCCCAAGAGCTTGGTATGAAAGAATAGATGGTTATCTCACCAAGATTGGATTCAAGAAAGCAGCAGTAGATTGCAACTTGTTCACAAGAGAAACACCTGATGGACTACTATTAGTTGCCATATTTTTTGATGACATTATCTTTGGAGGTAATGACAAGCTTAGTATAACATTTGCAAAAGAAATGCAGAATGAATTTGAAATGAGCATGATT
>MU227430.1:100943-111932 GCA_018584345.1 Thuja plicata
AGTAGTATTTCTTGGAGAAAAGTTGGTATCTTGGACAAGCAAGAAGCAAAATTGTATTTCTCAGTCAACAACAGAGGCAGAATATGTTGCAGCAACACTGAATTGTACAACAATTGTTTGGATCAAGCAGATGGTTAAAGACTTTGGTATTCAGGTTGACTATGCTATTGTTATTCATTGTGATAACACCAGTACTATTAACATGTCTAAGAACCCTGTGATGCACACAAATATGAAACACATAGAGATCAAGTACCATTATTTGAGAGAAAAAGTTGCACGAAAGGAAGTAACATTGGACTATGTAAGCACAGAAGATCAGCTAGCAGACATTTTCACAAAGCCTTTAGAAAAAGATACTTTTGAGTATCTAAGGGAGAAGTTGGGAGTAATTCCCTCTCCTAAGTCTAATTATAAAAAGCAGCAAGTACATTAGTCCTGTGTGACTGATGAATGGTTGACTACTCTAATTTTGGAGTAGTACCTATGCATAATGGTTTATGGCACCCTTTTCCATTGATGTCAATGATGGAGTATATACCAATAAAAACAAGACAAACAAGGAAAACATATAAGGACCTTATACTATGGGGGAGTAAAGGAACATAGTGGTGAAGTATGACAATGGGGGAGTTTACAGATAAAACACAGTCCATGAAATAGCAGCAGTATAGATGAATCTTTGATGAGGATATTGAGAAGATTGTAAAAGAAGGAAGATACCATGAATATAATTTGTTTTTATATCATATGTTTCCATCAATGCCAAAGGGGGAGATTGTTGGAGATTTGATTCTGAATAGTTGATTGATTGTATGTTTGTCATTGATGACAACACATAATACACATCAGTACTTCTGTATGTACTTATCCATATGATGATATGAAGACTAGCATGGATAGATACATGTTGTTGACATGTTTATTATGCTATGTTCATACATGCAGACCCAGATATGAAGTTTCAGTAAAGTTATGTAATTCTGTCATTGACGATTACAATTCTAGAGGAATAACGATTTAAGGCCGACGTATGTAACATTTTGATCGAGTTGCACCTATCTTCAGGATATGTGTTTGTATATTCATGATGAGTTATGATTTTTTGATATTAATCTGAATGTGCCAAACATATTTCAAGAATATTACAAAGTTATGGTTAAATTGATGAAGCCAACTTAGTGAAGTGACGCATCTATTCAGAATTGACTTGCGCGGTTGTAATTATGCTTGCGCACTTAGTAGAGATGACAAGGATGTTATGAAGAGTCGTCTAACAGGTCCCATGATCTCATACTTGGTGTATGTACTTATAGAAGGTCATCTGTGATAAGAAGAGTTGCAAAAGCTAGAGATTAGAAAAGCAGAGTAGAGTGTCAAAGCAGTAGAGCTATATTTATCATATGTTGATAATATAGATACTTATGTTGAAGCATTCAGAATATAGAGTAGATTTTTATATTTCTTTACAAGAGGTTAAAGCATCAACGCATAAAAGGAACTGATCAGACAAGCAGTGTCACATACAACAATTCATCTTATTGATATAGTGTGTATCAAATATCCAGAAGGTTGTAACCTTCACCACTTGGATAGTGAGTCCTTGGACAGTGAGTCCACCACCCCTAATAGGGTTATTGTAAAAGACTCCTAATAGGATCTGACCCTTAACCAGGTCAACTATACTACTACATTATATTGAACAACTCCTAACAGGGTTGAAGAATCTTTAAACAGGGATTACTATAAATAGTATAGCTATTTGTGGGTACTAATTCCCATCGGGTTTTTTACCTTTTGGTTTCCCTGTAACCAAATTGATGTGTTGTGTAATGTGTTATCTGAATGTGCATTTAAGTTATATCAATCTGGATTACTAAGTACAAAATATTTAAAGTTACTGATCACTTATTCACCCCCACCTCTCAGTTATCTCTGAAGTATTCTAACAGTCCTTCATGCTCTTCTATGGATCTGGAATATATCAGTATGTCATCCAAGAAGACTAGCACAAAATGATCTAGATACTTACAAAAAATCCATTCATCAAGCACATGAATACTGATGGAGCATTCATCAAACCAAAAGGAACCACTGTAAACTCATAGTGTCCACAACGAGTGTGGAATGTAGTCTTAAAGATATCTGCATCCTGAATATGCAACTTATGTTACCTTGATTTAAGATCAATATTAGAGAATACCTTTTCTCCCTTAATCTGATCAAAAAGGTCATCAATATGTGGCAATGGATACCTATTCTTGATCGTCACCTTGTTCAATTGTCTATAGTCAATGCACAAGCATAACAATCCATCCTTCTTCTTAACAAAGAGGAAAGGCTCTCCCCAAGGAGAAACACTAGGGAAAATGCTTCCCTTTGCCAAAAAATCTTCCAAGTGCAGCTTTAATTAATTCAATTCATGAGTAGTCATCCGATAAGGAGCTCTAGAAATAGGTTCTTCTCCTGGAACAAGCTCAATCTGAAAGTCAATGTCACACCTTCATGGCATTCCTAGAATCTCAATAGGAAATACATCAATGATCTCCTATAAAATAGGATGATCCAGGGTCTTGACTTCACTCTCCACTTCATCTTTAAATTATTCATGGTCACTAAAAACACCTAGCAACCCTTTCTAAAACTCCACTTAAGTTGCATCACAGAAATCATACGAAGAGATATAGGACGTAGAATCCCCATAATTTGGCAATCCTTACACACATCATCCTTGCACTAGATGGTCTTCCATCTACAATCAATATTATCCCCATGAGTTCCCAACCAATCCATTCCCAATACAATCCCATATGATTCCAAAGGAATCACTCGAAGGTCAAATGAGGTAATGAATTTACCTAAATTCAGCTCACACTTCTTGACCAAAGAATTTGTGGCTACTTTAGCCCCTGAAGCTAACTCCACTTGCCATCCTACATCCTCCTTTTGCAGCCACTAGCCCACATCTCTCAACTAAGAAAAGAGATATAAATGAATATGTAGCTCTGAAATCAGATAAGACAGACATAGAAATACCTCATATGGCACCCAAAGTCTCTACCACAGTACCCTGATGCTCTTCCTGATGGTGATCCAAAGCTGCAAACACTCTATGAGAGTGTCATGTATCCCCCACTATAGGCTCTAAATCCGCTAGTCTCTGTGCTAAAAATTGAGGTGCTCGCTGAGGAAAATTAACTAAAATATGGCCAAACTAACCACATGTGAAGCATCTTGTCCCTCTGCTATTGCCTCTCCTAGTGGAGGGTGTATTTGATTACTGAAAGCTACCTATGCTAGCACTACATTGTGCACTCTATTTTGGATGATTGGACTGATTATGCCTGAAGTGTTTTCCATTATGAAAAATCTTATTTCTCTGAGTAGAAGGAGTATCCTTTTGTTGTTGTTGCTAATTTTTATTCTAATTTTGATTTTGATTCTAATTACCTCTATAGAAGTTAGGTGGCTTCTTGAACTTCCCAGTGCCCTGTGACTCATTACCTCTGTATCCTGATCCTAATGCACCACCTGACTAAGCACCATGCCTACCTCCATTTCCCAAGGCCAAATTAGCCTCTGCAAGAGTGTCCTTAATAACTGTAGACCTTAGGGTCGTAGGCTCAAAGAGACTTACTTCCCCAACTATACGGATATTAAGCCCTGTAAAAAAATGTTGTATCATCAAGGTTGAATCCTGTCCATAGCCTACATACTGTTTGAGCTTGAAAAATTGATGCTCGTACTCCTCAACTATCAAAGTTAGATTCCTCAAATTTTAGAACACATTATCCCACTAGTTTCTCCACTGATACGAGAGGAAACGCTCTCAAAAGTGCTAAATAAATAACTCTTAAGTCACTATGTCCATCTGAAGCCCCAACTTTTCCTCCATCTTCCACCATACAACCGCAAAATGTGAAATATACATCACAACATACCTTGATTTAGTATTTATACTAAAGGGATGCATGGGGAAGCTCCTCGCAAAGGCTATAAGCCATGTCTTAGCCATAGAACTAGATCTCTTCCCATCAAAGGGATTAGGTCACCCTCTCATCAGGTCCCTCATGTGGTTCACTGGCACAACATCAGGGTCCACTGTAATTGTCCTCCTTTGAGGACTCCTAGACCTCACCCTCTCCCTTTCCTCTCTATGAGAGTGATGGGATGCATCCTGATCTGTGCTAACCTTCTCAAGAAGATGATTCTAAATCACCTGCAGTAACTGTGTAGTGCCAAGTTCCTTAGACTCCTCCTGGCATTCCTCACTATACCCATCTCTATACTGTTGTTGACCACTATCTTGTCTAACACTCATGGAGGAGATATTTTGACTACCTCTCTCATGAATACCAAAATGACCTCTGCCATGATCTCTAGCAGCTCTAGGTTTAGGCATGATTCCTGAAACAGACAAAGATTCATACACTACTCACAACATAGCTCAAAATAAAAACTAAGGATAAGAAAAATCATAAAGCAATAAATCTGAAAACAATAATGTTGTATGTCTATGTTTTAGTTTCAAGTTCAATCTATACACAACCTAATAGGCATATAATTCCCAGAGTTTCTAGTGTAGAAACTAGTGCTCTGATACCAAGTACAACGCCCCACCAGGGAACCCAAGACAGATTAACCTAGAACATGATACTAAGTATGATGAACAATTTTTTTTCTAAATTTTACACAATAAAAAATACACTAATATAGAAACAAATATCATTCACTTAGATAACATAAACAAACATAGATTACAAGACTCAAGGGTTCCACGATGTTGATTTATGTAAAAGTAAAACTCAACTAAAAAACATAACATAGAATTACATTTAAATAGATGTAACAAATACAACTTATAAATAAAAATTACAATCCTCATGGACAACCATGAAACCTACATAAAATCACATCTACTGCACATGCTGAAGGGTATGTAGTAATCACTCTAACAATATAATACAATATCCAGATTAGGTATCACATGCGATACGCTAATACAAGATTATAATAAAAGGAAAGATAAGTACATAACCACCAATGAAGAATCATAAAGATCTCATCTGCATAAGAACCATCAAGCACTATAACAAAGATGCCAAATCTCAAATGGTAAAGAATCACTACCACCCATCTATGTGGAACTACAAAAGTCCACCCCACCATGTTGAGGAGATAACAACAGACCCCACTCGGATATCCAAAAACAAGGAGGAAGTAACCACTAAGCAAGGGGATCTTGATATCTCTCCAACTATAGGTGTACTAAACATACTGAATGATAAGACTCACTAATCTAGAGGCTACTGACACACGTAGGAAATCTAGACTGTGTATAAGAAGGCGTCATCATGTACGTCTAACCCTTAATTTTTTTCCTAGTAATTCCAATGGATCTTGCCACTCAAGTGACAATACATGGCATCAATGACCTCTCATATAGACAAAGTCACTAACTATGCCAGACACACACCCCTCAAGGTGGCAAGCATCATCTCATCCTCCATCTTAGCCTATGATAGTGCTCAAGCATGGGTGAGGAAACACACTGTTGGAGATAATGGGAAGTGCACGTACTGAGAAGGGAGGGGTGAATTAGTACCTCTAAATGTTTCATATCATTTAACCTTTATCCTTTAAGTTATCAAATTTTTATCCAATCATCTGATCTATACTATCTTGATCTAAGATATATCAATTCATAAACTTTAGCATACATGTGAACATTCACAGAAACATTCATCAAAGTAATTGACACATAATATAAGATATGATATTGTAGAAAACTCATGTTAGGAATTAAAAACTATAGTGGGGATGGCACCCACAAATTCTTAACTATCTGCAGATTAGAAGGAGTCGATTAAGGCTTGCAATTTGATTAATTCTGATGATCTACCCAATTAAGAGTATCTGTGGAGACCTGTTAAATTCTACTTGGTTAAGAGCTTTAGCAACACTATTGCATTTGCACTCAGTTAAGAGATTTATAGTTGGACTTTTAAATCCACCTTCCTTGAAAGGATTTTTACACTTTGCTTCACTTGTTTAGAATGTAAGAAAATTAAAATTTGACCTGGTGTATGCAATCTGTTATTTCTTATTATAGATCCATTTAAGATTACATGTATAAGTATATCACCTAATGTGACTGAATAATACCTTTGATGCTTGGTAGCCTCTGTTCTTGGTTCTTGGTTCTTGCTAACCAAATTCACCTTTTTCTGTTCTGGTTCATGAAACTTTCAATCTGATCCATAGAATTACTTGTATGCTTCATTCATTCTCTCATCCATTCTCACATCACATAATAATTAATGATTGTGACATCTATTTATAAGATAGATTGACCTAATCAAGTTTCACGTAAAACAATGTTAACTCTAAGATCATAGGTTTACAACTTTACCTTGATCTCCTAGTCTATGTTTTAAATCAGTTAAACTGATTAAAGAACTTACATTAATGTTTCTTGTCCCTAAAGAAATGGTTTTAAAAACAAATCAAGACTCTATAAATAGAACATGACTATTTTATTTTACATGGAAGTCTATCCTTTGACATGGACTGTGTACGGTATGTAATAAGCATCTCCTAATAGGGCTAAATCTCCTAACAGGGATACAATGCTTTCATTGCATTATTTGTGGGTGCTAATTTCCACCTATTTTTTTTCTCCCTTAATAGGGTTTCCTCGACAATAATTTCTTGTGTTATGGTGTTGCTTTTGATGTGTTCATATTTTCATTGAGTAATTGGTTTATAAAGTTTAAATATTTTCCACCCAAATGATTCACCCCCCTCTCGGTTGTGATGGTGGACCATTCTCTCTCTCTCTCTCTCTCTCTCTCTCTCTCTCTCTCTCTCTCTCTCTCTTAATTCCAGTGTTCCAATAACTTCAGTAATAAGGTCCTCAGTTGTACAATAATAAAAAGGGGAAAAAATATCTGTAACATAAGGGGAATTGTACTCCTTTCCCTAATTGCACAATCGGAAGGAAGATGGCCCAATAGGCTCAAGCAGGACTTAATCACTGAATGAGTTAATGATCCCTCACTGATAATGAATTTGGGTAAGTTAGATGTGAGGTAAAATGATAGGGTGATGCAAGATAGAAGGTAAAATAAGAAAATATGATAAGTTACAATAAATGTAGACTGGCATAAAATAGACAAGAACCTATAATGCCTTAAGAAAAAAGCTTAAAGACAATACCAACCTATAATTTCAATTTGAAGTTGAATTGTAGGGTATATAATTTCTAGGGCATTTTTTTCGAGGTATAGATAGCCTGAGGTACTCACACTTTTTAGATTAAGTCTCGATATATTCATCACCTATTCTCGCACAAAGAAAAATGAGAAATTTGTGGGTTGAAAGAGGTTCACCTTGGTCAAACCCCCATTTAGGAATCAACCTTAAAATATAAAGAAAATTTCATAAAGGAAAGTATGTAAATGTAAAGGTAAATGTTAGATCTATTGTGTAAATAAATATTGAGGGCACACATATTTATGAATATGCTTGTATGTTAATTGAGTTGTAGTTATTAAACCTTGGAATGTAGAAATGAATCAAGGATGCCTTCACAAATGTGTATATCTATGAATACATTTCCCAGACCTTCAATGTTGTTATGCTTGATGAACCCTTGATTTGAAGAAAGAATGCAAGTGGATGGTCAAAGGATCTTCTTTCTTAATTAAGAAGTCATCTACTTGGTCATCATGGGGGAGAAGCTTTCTACAATAGAAAGGATTGCCTTTAAAATAGTCTTGGATGCTTGAAGAATGATAGATCTTAAATGATTGCCTTCAAATATGTAGAATGCTTGAAAATATTGATTATGGTTCTTGAATTATTTCTTATGGATGCCAAAATAAGCCTAGAGATAGGCCACTTATGTACCTCTCACAATATTTCAGGATACAAAAATCAGAAGAGACCGACATAGGATTTAAGTTCCCACTAGAACACCAAAATGAGATACCCATTTAAATTTGGGTTCAAATGTTGGGGTCTACAATGAACATGACAATCTACACCAAGGAAAATAGGTCCACACTAAAATGGGGAGTTGGAAATAAATGGAATATGCTAGAATAAGTGGAGATAGGTAGTTGGATCAAGCATAATGGACATGAAATATTGAAATCACCAAAATGGAGCCTAATTAATCATCTAACTATATGTGCTAAATTTTCTAGAACGATACATCAACAAAGAATATTTTAATCATATAGGTTTTTTTAGGATTTCATTCTCCCATCCATCAAGAAAAGCATTGGAAACCTATAAGTCATGGACATGGAGTTTCTCCATGTAAGTATTGATGCCTCCCAATGAAAGGTTCTCCCAAAAAAGGTTTAATTATCATGCCATTTTTAATGTGAGGTGAGATTTTCCCTATTCCTTTCATCACTCATATTGTAAAAGCACACCAAAGGCCACAAAGGGAAACAAGAACCCAAACCACAAAAATAAATTATTCTGGCACAAAAAATGGTCCATATAAACTTGTACTTGAAGGACCTACCTTTTCTTCTCACAATGGGGATAAGACATCTCGCCCTTCTTGGTCACGGAAAGAAAGAGTAAAGATCCATTATTACCAAGAAATTTATATTTTAGCAAGATCGGATATCATCACCAATGAAAATTTCAATTTCTATGGGGATTTGATCATTAGTCCCCCACAAAACAATACTAGGTTGCCTGACTTTGACATTAGCAAACCTATCATAAATCTTATTTCCTTCACAAGAGACATGAGATATTTTATAATCCTCTAGAGTGTTA
The DNA here is from genome assembly GCA_018584345.1 of Thuja plicata. Classification (NCBI taxonomy): domain Eukaryota; kingdom Viridiplantae; phylum Streptophyta; class Pinopsida; order Cupressales; family Cupressaceae; genus Thuja; species Thuja plicata. The sequence continues at coordinate 109,746 of MU227430.1, forward strand.
AGCATATGAATACTAGTCAAGGATTAAGATCTTGATAGTCCAAGTAGGGATCTAAGAACCCTTTAATAAATTTCTAATGTTTAAAGAGTTTCATTCAAGACAATTTCCATTGTAGCCATTAAAGACTCCTAATTTGATTCTAATTTTAAAGGCTACATTTGTGGAGTTACAAAAAATAACATGAATAACTATACATTAAGAAAAATGAAGGAAAGATATAGATGGATTGGTGATCAAACCTTATATCCTATTGTACATTAAGAAGGAGAGATAACCCAATAGGCTTAGAAAGGTCCAAGCACTAAATGAGTATCGGAGTTCCTTCACAAATATAGAAAAATGATAGGAAGATATGAGAATTAAGAGGAAATAGGGGAAATAATTGACTTTCTATGCACATAGACTGACATAAAATAGATATCTCTATACAGGTACCAAAAGAAACCAGGGAACACTACTAACCTCATATTTGAATTTGATATAGTTTTGTAGGGAAGATTTCACCTGGGGAGTCTTCATGTTCCCTATGGTTTTGATTAAACTTAGTTGCAGACTATCTATCGGGCCCTAAACTTTCCATATCCGCTGGTGCAAACACTACCTATTGTTACAAACATAAAAATAGGGAATTATTGCATAGAAAGGTGTTTTCCTTAGTCAAACCCGATTTGAGGAATCAACCTTGTAATAGAAATAAAATTGCATGAAAGGAAAGCTTGTAAATGTAAATTAAATATTAGATCTACTTTATAAATACATATACCTCCATAAACTGATATTGAAATTGTGATGTCTATGGAGATGCATGTATGTTTCTTAAATGTAGTGGTATGTTGGGTTTGATTCTCAAAATGTAGAGAAGAATTAAGGATTCCCTTCACAAATGCATAGATTCGTGAATACTCCTCAAAGATATTTAATGTTGCTATGGTTGATTGACTCTTTCCTTGAAGAATAGATGGATGAATGACTATAGATGGATAAAAGATCTTCTTGCTTGATTGAGGTCTCCTCTACTTCACCATAATGAGAGATAATCTTTCCAAAATGGAGGAGATTTCCTTCAAAGATGCTTTGGATGCTTGAAAAATACTTGTTCAATATAACTTGTCTTGTGTGAAATCTTGATCCATATTACCAAAATGAGGAGAGATGGATTGTTTTTATACCTCTCATAGTATTTCACTGTTCAAAACTTGAAGTTGGTCAACGGGAACCTAGAAATATTTATAAACCAATGAGACGGGTCCCCAATTTAAATTTTGATGAAAAACTAGGGAAGAGGTCAACTTGGAAAACCTCTTCCCGAGAAGAGGTCAACCTAGGCGACCTCTTCCCAGGTCAAAAGATGATGAAATTTGGTTTGGGAGTTAGGAAGGTGGAAAGAAAGCCAAAAATATAGGCAGTACAAGGCTAGATCAAGCATAACGGACATGAAATTTTGAGAATAGTAAAATGGGGCCTAATTAAGCTTCTAATTATATGTGTTCATAATTTAGGATGGTATAATAATAATACATAGTTATGAAACATCATCATAGTTATGATAACACTCCCCTCACTCTCATTACATTGTTGTTACAAATATACCCTTGAAACATTAAACTTCATTTTGACAAGGAAGCCCAATTAAGGTTGATACAACAAAACTTTGTGATTACATAAGATGAATACATATTTTTGAGAAGATCTTTTCCTTGAAGAAATAAATCCTGAATCAAGTGGAACTATATCAAGCTACCTCATGACTCAAAAGGTTGACTCTATAAAAGTTGTTTCTATGAGATAAACTCTCGGCCTCTCAATCCTAACCTTTTGTATCATAGACATCGAGTTATTGTTGACACCAATCCATATTGATATTTACCTAAATAGGGCTCCATCATGTTGTCTCTATTCCTTGTAAGGGAAATAATTCTTGAGGATATCCTCATGAACTCACTAGGAAGCCATTCATACTAAGCTCTACACCAAACCCCTTATGTGTCTCCAAAAGTTGAACTCCACAATAGATGTACTAGCACTTGCACCTAATAGGAGGTTCAAGGGATAGCCGATAAGATGTTTAAAAAGTCAAATACATTTTAACTTTGTATAATTAATTATATAATTGTTAAAATTTATATATGTTGTGACATATTGTTAAAGCATGATTTTTCATGTGAGACATTTTTTTTGGAGTTATTA
>MU227430.1:123718-138670 GCA_018584345.1 Thuja plicata
AATTTGACATTTAAATATTCCATAGAAAGATAGCAGCTTAAGACGTTTCCCAGAAGATTTTGAGAAAAAAGGAACCTGGAGATATGATGCAGACAAGAAGGTGGAATTGGTAAGCGCACTGTCTCCATCGCTATCCAGCGTTTTCTAGAACGTAGTTAGCTCTTCTTGCCTCCTAGCAGTCCAGTCTGTATTCACAGATTTCTAATGTTTTTCACAGTTTTCCGCCTTCTTCTGTGTGTTTCCCTTTACCTAAATAGCTGATAACGGTTTCAAACTGTTCGAACTAATTTTAATTAATGAAATTTAAAATATATCCTAATTCTATAATTGGGAACATATATAAAGAAACAGTTATAAACGAAATCTAAAATATATCCTAATGTATATTTAAGGGGATATATATTACTAACGATGGAAATTCCATTATTCACGGAGATTATATATAATCTATAAATATAATATAAAGTTCATGTCTGAAGTTTCAGTTATGCTGAAAAAGTTTCACGCATAACTGAAACTTCACGTATGGGAGGTCTCCTTGTTCTAACTGTAGAGCCTCTTGGCTTACGCCTCTCGGCTAATTATCTTTTAAAATAATTTTATTCAATAAAAAATATTTTATATCACTTTCTAATTATTTGAAAAATTATTTTAACTTTCTATCTTTTTTTCTAAAAAAAATTAGATAGTATCTATTGGCGTGACTATTTAGAGCCTCGCGAGGGTTCAAATCTCTGCGAGGGATCGAATTTGGAAAAAAACATTTAACATGCTTCAAGGTTTAGAACTTTGTAAAAATCAATATATAATTTATATAACATAATATAATATAATAAAAATAATTAGTATAATATTATTTATGGTTAAACTTTGATTTAAGATTATCTAATTTTATAATATAATAATATTAGTGCAATTTAATATAATATTATTGAGGTTAAGGTTAGGTAAGGGTTATTATTTATTTAAGATCTAGTTATTTAAATCTATTTTTGAAAGACTATTATTTATTTTGATATTTAATGTTTTTATATATTGCAATGCAGTATATTAAATATATTATAGAGTTAAATATAATACGATTATATTATATTTTAATTCTTTATGATTTAATATATTTTAGATATATAGTATAATATCTATTTAAAAACAAAACTATTTATGTTTAGGTTAAGTGTTGTTTGTTTAATTTTTATTTAAAATATACAATACTTAATGTTCAACTAGATTTACATACTAATCATTTTCTTAAAACGTAGACAAAATAAGTGTAAGAATTTGCCGAAGGCAAAGAATGAAAATACCAAGATCTAAAAGCTCAATTGATAGCACACGAGAGACAAAAGATATGATCAAATAATTATTTCAATATTGATCAAGAATAATACAATGAATTACATACAAAGTATATGTGCCTGAATATATAGGCAATGCATGATAACTAGGAGATATGCAAAAGATAACCTATCAACTAAACAAGGTGTAACCACATGTCCACCAAAGGTGGGTCATCGTCCATTGTACAATAAAGTATGTGCAAACATGTGCAACAATGAGAGCATGATAATGTGATATGAGCACTAAAGGTGGATCTCACACATATTGTGTAATGAGATAACAACTATCACCACCTAAAGTAGAATTTCTCCTACACCATTTGCTAAAATGAGATGCAAACTCGTAGTTTTCTCAATGATAAACTATTATGAAATGCATTATCCTAAGTAAGGTTAAGTAAAGTGTAATAAGGAATATTTAATTACATCAATACCCCCCTTAAGTGCAACTTAGGGGAATGCACTTAAGATCACAATGCTAGATGAAAATGCAAGATGGGTCCTGACTGCTAGGCTATGTTGGGTACCCATGTACATTATGCAAGAGAAAAATCAATGCAATATCTCACAAAGCGGAGAAAGAGGGATAACCTCAAGGGAAAAACCCTCCCCCAAAAAGAGAGATGAAAAAAAAAATATGCATGATGGATGGAGTAATCAAGACCCCTTATTAAAACATACATCATGCATATACAATCAAGAATCGCCCCATAGGAAGGAAACAATGAGAAATGATATCTCCCATACAGAATAATCTCCTGCAAAGATGGTGAGTGTTTGAAGGAAAAACATAATCTGATGCCTACAAACAATATTTCTCCCCTTGGGAAGAAGATAGACCAAGTACAAATGCAAGAAAGCTTCCCATTGTGTGGATAGGAAGAATTAAGGGAAATCAAAATGAAGTATGAAGTCTCTAAAGTGTACTCATGTGTCACCATGTTCTTGGTTAATGAAGATGTCACGAACCAATTAGGATCAAGCCTAATAGAAGAAGGTGACAAACAAGGAACCAATGGTAACTTAGTGTGATCAAACCCAAAAATGGAAGATGCCTCCTCAAAATATGAAGTAGGAAGAGAGACAAAGTAACCCCCACCCCCCCCCCTCCCCACAATGTATAATGTACANCCCCCCCCCCCCCCCCTCCCCACAATGTATAATGTACACTAATGGTAGATTTTCCTGGATCAATGTAGAAACTGCACCAAGAAAGCTAAATGATATTCTTCCCCATAGGAAGAAACAATGGCATGGGTGTATCAATGAATCCTCCCCAATCTCTAGGAAGAATCTTCAAGATGAATGATGTCTTAGGAAAATGAATAGGAATATCCAACACATGAGTATGATCAACTTGAACCATGCAATATGACATCTCAATCGAAGTTTTAGACTCATGAATGTTAATCTCCAAAGACTCAAATGTCTTCTCTGAAGATAAAGAGACCTCCTCAAAATGTTGTATCAAGGGATCCACAATCATGTCAAACTTGAAAGAAGGATCAAGTGGATAATGAAGATGAGAGTCAGAGTGTTCCCTCGCAACATCATAAAAAATATCATCCTCATCAAAGATAATTTGAATGTCATCAATGAGGTCTCACAAATCCTCAATGTAGGTCTCCAAAAACAAACCCGCAATGTCTATCAAGAAGTTATCCCAAGGAACTATAACTGGAAGACAAGGAATATCATGTTGCACTAAATTATAAGCATCCATGGTTGTAGGAAGACAAGCATCATCATGAGAAACATAAGAAGTAATTTGAACTGGAGAAGTATGAGTTGTAGGTGGAGTCTTTGGATCATCAAGACTCTCCAGTTGTGCAAGACGTTCAATTTTTCATAAGTGTAGTCTGTAAACCTCCAATTCACAAACCTGGATGAAACATTAGTTTAACATACTTTTCAATAAAATTTGAAAGATCTAACTAGGTTAATCAATTTTGAAAGTGAAAGAAAATTAAGAGAATCTCATGGATCTCTAGCTAGAAGGACTAAATGAATTCTCTTAGCTGCAAAGAATCCTAAAGTGACAACCCCAAAATGGGAATTATGCTTTGAATGATGAAAATATGGATCTCAGATGCAAATGTATGAAAACTAAGATGAAATTCCCTATTCTATGATCAAAATCTATGTAAAAATGGATGAATTTTCCATTTTAATGATACTACTCAAGAATGCTTCAATGCTAAATGTTCAATTCAATATGCAATTAAATGTGGATTGTTACTCTAAATGTGGATCGGTAAGTTTACACGAAGAAAATATTCATATTTATAGGAATTCCCAAGAGTACGGGGGTGGGTTCGATTAACCAAGGTCAAAGTAGGGTTGAGGTCAAGGTTGAGTGATGGGTTTCAAATAGGGGGACAAGGTGACAAAAGGAGTGGTGAGGATAGAAAAGTTGGGAATTATGCTAGTTTTCTCAATCCTTTTTTCTCATTGGCTATTTGATTCCTTGTCCACTTTGTTGAAAGTAATTAGGATTTAATTAATTCAACCAATTTAAATAAATTAGCCATGTAAGGGGATTTGATGGGTCGCATTAGATTTATTTAATTGAAATATATAACTAATTGATTTAATCAATTATATAGTTTAATTAATCCCTTTTGGCTTACATTTAATTTATTAATGACTTTGTTAACTAATCTGTGATGTTGACTTGATTTGACCCATTTTGACTTTGGTTGACCATGTTGATTTTGGTTGACCAATTTAGGGTGTCTACAAATGCCCCTCTTTAAATCAATGTGTGAAGCGTACTAGTTCAAAGAATACCTGATGTTTGATGTCTGATGTTGATTCGATGTTCCATATGATATGATACTAATGATGATGCTCCAATGTGAATCCTTGATATGATGATGTCGATATGATGCTGATATGATTTTGATATGATGTTGGCTGACAATGAGAAATGTTTGTTGTGAAAATTATTCTATTTTGATGCCCTGATGTAAAAAAGAATTTTAGTGTCTCATGTCCCCGATTTTGAAAAGTGCCTCAATTCGCAAATCTATGTACCTTGGTGCCAATATGCCCCCTTAGGGTTAAAATTGAGATGATTTTGCAAGCATTCAAGCGGAGGAAAATGATTTATTTTTATTGCAAAAAATTGAGTAATGTCAGTCTTGTCAATTTAAATCCCGACAAAAGATGAAATTTGAAGATGAGAAAATGCCCTGGACCTTGATCTTATTTTAATATTGACTTTATATGAAAATGATCTTGACTCTGAGTTCTACAAAAGGGTATTTTTTATATTTAAAAAAATATCATTACAAAGAGTAAGGGTTATTGAAACATCGATTTTCTGAAATAATTTTATTTCTTTGGTAATTGGTATAAAACATGCATTTAATAGACATTTCTAATTGGAAAAGTTTAACCACTTATCTAGCTTAGATAGAATGATTCTAGCTAGACCATATGTTGACAAAAAATATTTTTAATTTAGAAATACTCAAATTTAGCTGCATGTTGATAAGTGGTCCTGAAACATGACACAACTTTGTGCTTTTACCTAGATGTGCCAGAGATAATATGGTCAATATGATGATGGTTATGATATTCCCCCTCGAGAGATCCATTGGATAAAGTGTGATGAGATGGATCTCTTGATAGATTAGAAGGGAAATATTTTATATTGATATTATGCTAGATGGTATGACTTGTAATAATTGATATTGGATTGATTGATGATGATTGATAGATTGTCGGATAGATAGGATGATGGGTTGATTGATCTAGAATCTTGATGAAGGTTTCACAAACAAGTGATACATAAAGGTTCTAATTAGGATTTTATCAAAACTAAGTGTACAACCACGTCTAAGATGATGGAGTCTTAATAGAAAAATATATATTTCTACATGATATAGACTCAAAATTGACCTTGATTCTTTGGGTTATGGGTGAAGGACTCGTAATCCTTGATAGTGAACTTTCCAAATTGAAGATCCATTTTGTTTTGACAACACTTGCAATTTATGTGATGTGAATGGAACAACAATGAAGGATTTACTTATTTGAAAAAAGAGGGTATGTGATTTATTGGCAGATTAGAGAACCTGAGAGATGATAAAATAATAGCTTCTAGGGGGTTGGCACAGGGCCATCTATGAGTGCAAGTACTATTATAGGTGATGGTATGCTGCTGGGTCATCCGACAAAATTAGGAGGAAAACATGCTTAGATTGTTTTGATGATATTATACTTTTGATGATGGACATATGTATCCCATTTGACGATGTACTTTTGATGCATCGTGATGTGGACATTTGATAGACATTGTGATTGTGGACATTTGATAGACCTTACCTCTTCCTTTTCATTTTAATGAGTTGACTTGGATGATTGATACCCACTATCCTTGAGAACTCCCATAATGATTATTAATGCAAGATTTAATCTAACATGAATGTAATATGCAAATGCAACTACACATTTGTCACTTTGTAATGGATCGCTATTTTTGAAATTATCATCATTTGAGATTTTTGGTAAATCATTTTGAAACTGGTACAACCCTCATTGGTGAAATTTCCAGACCATGATAGTATGAATACCTATTTCATCATATTTATTGTGACGAATGTCATCATTAAATTTCTATAACTCATTGAAATAAATACAACCCTCACTAGTAACACTTCCATACCATGAGAGTATGAATATTGATTTCATGTGATTCAATTTTGCAAGTGGATTTTGGCATTAAGATATGAGCATTATAAATGGCCAAGGTACCCATTTGCATAAAAAACAAAGGTATTATTCCTATTGATAGACAAATGTCCTTGATGATTCTTTGATGATTGTGTCATTAGATGAGCTTTCATATGTCTAGGAATCAAACTTACAAGCAGAGATCCAGAAAAGATCATGTCTCCATCATTTCTTATCTAGTTCAAAACATCATTAATCTGCTAAAAAGACATGATATAAAAATCAAGAAACATCTTTGAAATAACTTTTCTATTTGTTTGTTGATCAATTTTCTTAGAAAAAATGCCATCCAATTTTGATCCTTTATTCATATTGTTTGATTCGATGTTTGGGTCTGATTTGGATGGTGATGTTTGAGATTGGTGGAATGAACAGATGTTTTGAAATTTCAGATTTGGATTTGATTTGAAAAATTCAAGTGTCTTGATTTATGATCTTGATGAAGAATGTTTGAGTTCTGCTTGTGCATGTTTCAAAGATGATATCCTAAATATCAGATGTATGCCCCTAGTTTGTGAGAAAATTTTGTTTAAAATTTATGTTGGTGTGGTTAGTATGTTTCATTTTTATTGGCGCAGTTTCCACCTAGTTTTTTTTTAAATTTCTACGGGGGTTTCGTGCCTTGATAAAACAAAAATGGGGAAATGAAATACCCAAAATGCCGCAAAGGTCCACCAAGAAAAAATAAATATCCAATAGGCCACAAAGGTCCACATGAAGTCATTTGAGGCAATGTGGTGAGATTTTTTCAAGGAGTTCTTCCAAATTTGATTCATATGATTGTCCCAAAGAAGTAAACACTAATACATTTGAGGTCAATTTGAGACCTTTAATTTTGGCCAAAGGCTTGTTAGATTAAATATTTTTTGGATTTGGTCAAAATGTCTATCAAATTTGGCTTTTAATGTTTATGAGCTTGATTTGGTTAAAATTTGGACCAATGCGGGCTCATAAACAAAAAAGAAAAGAAAAGGTAAGCTGCATTGTTGTCATTTGATTTCTGATTGAAAAGCGGCACTAGAGCTGAGGGAGGGAAGGACGACACACAAATATTTTGATGCTTTTTGAGAATTTGATCCTGTAGCTTCAACACACATACTCGAGCTCAGATCTTTAGGTACCTTGATCCTTTAAAGTTTTTCATATTCTTAATGAGGGTTTTTCATCATGAGGAACAAACCAAGGGTTTCCATTTTTGCTAGCTATAATTTTGATTGTTACAAAAATAGACAAGGTCTCTAGACCTTACAACTATGAAATTGCCGCTAATCCCACCATCTACACTAGTCTACTTACTAATTTTTGTTCTCTAGTTTTAATTGCAACGAGGGAGGTCATTACAAACATAGATGTGGTTCCTAGATCTTACAGCCTCAAACTCGCCCAGAATCCCAACATTTTCATTGGTCTACTTATTAAGCCCTATCTATTGCTCTAAAATATTAGATTTATAGTCATAAAATGAACATTGACATACAAATATTTCTATACACATGGTTTTGAATCGCACAAAATGCAGACAATTGTCACAGTATGTAGATGCCAAAATAAAAAGATACCCAACTAGTGCAAGGCACCCTGGCAAGGGGCATGCAAGGAAAGTCATGTAAACTCATGAAGGACAAATGAACTTGAAAGATCAAGAGTGAATGTAATTGGATCTATGATCCATTTTCTATGTGATTCATTTTAATATAATGAGCCTAAACTATAAAGGCATTGTAATAGGAGTGAATAGCATCATAAGGCTAAAAAGAACCTAAAAGGGGCCATTGAGGGTCATTTTGTTGATCCTGGTCTAGTAAAGGGATCTAAAGGCCTATAGGGTCTTTAATAAGTGTAATGTGGCCACTAGAGCCAATTAAATATTGTAAAAGCACTAAAAGTGCTCAAAAGTTGGAGTTTGCCCATGTTGGTGACTTAGGCCTAGTAAGGCTTGTAAGGGAATCTAAGGTTTTTTTAGGGGGTTAATGGGGTAGTAGACCTTTGAAAAGGTTAATAATATGATATAATCCCCTTAATGATTGTAAGTTATCGAAGTTGACACTTTAGTGTCAACTAGACAACAAATTTTAAGTTTGTAACCAACTGGTAACAGTTAGATAACTGACTATTACGGTTATGCAGGGGGTTATTAGCCTTGTTGGGATATTTAGAAGGGAGGTTGTTGAGTATCAAAGATATGTGGATTTGGTGTTTGTCAACCAATCAATGTAACAAATTTTTCATTCAATAAAACAAAGTTGTTCTCTGTTAATTCATTATCTGGTTCACAGATACAGTCAGTTTAAGAATTTGAAGTTTTCTACCATGTTGTAACTCTCCCACCCCCTATGGTCACTATGACTGGTGGGAGAGTAAAAATATTTAGTATATACTTTTACTATATTTATCTTATGTAGGGATTGAAGGATGTGTTGGAAGAACCAGATCTGGTAATAGTTGTTGACTGAGAATAAGCCCGGGGCTGACACCAGTCAACATAAAGGTGGATTTCTTCAAGGATGAAAGGAAGTAGTGGTGGATTATGCATGGGGGGGCCTTTTTGAATTGTCTTTGTATTTATTTTGTTTTGGAGATGATTTTAGAGGTCTCGTTGAGCAGACCCTAGGTGTGTGACCCTAGGAGTGAGGGTTTAGTAGCTAAGGCCATAGGTGAATGGTAGAATCTGGTGAACTTGAAAATTTATTGTTTGGGAACCTCTAGAAGGACTGTTTCACCCTTTGGAGTCATGGGAGTGAGAAGAGTTATGTGTTTCTTTGTACATGGGGAGGGATTAGGCCTAGTGTGGGTGTGCTAGGGTATTGGATCTTACGTATGGCCCAAAGGAGTCAATGCTGATTCTTGGGGAGGATATTAAGACCCCAAAAGGGTATCTGAAACCATTTTTACTTACTAGATTTGTTTGGGAATTTTGGGAGAGAAGGTCAAAATATTGACTGGTATGGGCTAATAGCTTTAAGGGCTAATGGTGTGAGTTGGGTAAGGGATTGGTTGTCTTTGTTAAAAGGGTTGATGGAACATGGTAGATAGGCCATGAGAAGATTCTTTTTGAATTTGGAATGAATGTTGAAGCCTTGGGTGAAGATATGGTATATGGGAGGCACTAGGTGCACTTGGGGTAGCCTAGAAGGTGAGTCCTTGAGGGGACATTGGGAATAAGGAAGTTGTTGTATCTTGGAATAGATTTTTGTCTGCTATGAAAAAGGAGGTCATCACACACCACCTCTGCATCACCAACTCTCCATCCACCTCACACACACCACTCTATCCTCCCAGTGATAGCTTCTAATTAGAAGTTTATAATCTCTAGAGAAATTTAGTTTAAACAACCCAATGTCATGAGTCTATTGTTTGTTATGAAATAGGAATTTCTCAGATACAAGTATCTAGACAAGGTACATAGTGTAAAATATGACTCCATGAAGTCAATAGCATGGAATGACTAACCAAACACTAAAAAATGAGTCATGTTAAAATTTTGAAAAATAAAACTACTTCCTTCCCACCAAAGTCAGAAATTGTGCACACTTTTACAGTGCAAGGTTTCAGTTTGCATCACCAATAATCTCCACAAGAAGATTGCCCACTTTTAAAATAATGAAACTTGTTTTCATCTCTCACAACAATTTCTCTTATAGCTCCATCTTACAAATAAACTTGGTAGCCTTGTGACAGTCACCACATACTCGAAGGTTCTTAAAAACTCTAATAGTTGTTCCAGGAGGCATTTTTAACAACCCAAATGCAATTGCTAACTTCTCGCTCTGGTGACAGATGAATAGTTCTTTTTCTTCCTCCTCTACATCATTTAATACATGTTTCTTTTCTAGAATATAACCTACTTTATTCATCTCCAAAGACAATTTATCCAGCATTACATAAATGTCACGTGTCTGTGGATGTGATCTGTCTCCAACACAAAAAGCATGTACCATTTTGTGGACTTGAATCCAACTACATCTAGGTTTCTTTATAGTTTCTTTATCTTTCATCAAGTTTCTTACCTTCTTAGCGTCAGTCCACCTGTCCATTTTTGCATAAATGTCTGACAAAAGGACATAAGGTGTAGCAGTTTTAGGATCCAACTTAAAAAGAAGTGTTGCCACAAATTATCTTCTTATGTGATCTACAAGAACCAACTAAACACATCCACACAACCACTTTAGGTTGTATTTCCATTTTAATGATAAAGTTTAAGGCTTCCTCAAGATAGTCAGCACGGCCAAGAAGATCAAAAATGCATACATAATGATCCATTGAAGGTGTAATGCAATAAGAGTTGCTCATTTCATTTAAGTATTTACATCCCTCGTCCACTAAACCTGCATGGATGCATGCATATACAACACAAATAAAGTCTATATGGCCAGGATTGGTTGTCGAATTCTTTCTTAATTCAAAAAGTTTGATAGCCTCCTTGCAATATCCATGCATTTCATATCGTGCAATCATCACAGTCCATGAGACTGATTTTGGATTGTGCATTTTGTCAAACAGTTTGTGTGCCTCTATTATGCTTCCACATTTTTCATACATGTCTATTAGGGTAGTCACAAGTTCAACATCTAATAAACATCTGCCTTTGATTATTCTTTGATGGATTTCCATACCCTTTCCCAAAGCACCAAGCTTGCCACAACTTGGGAGGATGTTGGCTAAAGTTAATGAATCTGGCTGTGAATCTGATAATTGCATTTTCTTAAAAATCTCCAATGTATTTTCAACAAGACCATTTTGCACATAACCCACAATCATTGTATTCCATGATACCACATTTCCTTCAGGTGTTTCCTCAAACAAATTGTGTTCCTTTTGTATGCTTCCACATTTTACATACATGTCCATCAAGGTAGTCACCACCACTATATTTGACAAAAATCCAGCTTCAATAACTTTTTGGTGAGTCTCCCTACCCTGTTCTAAAGCTCCCATTTTGGCACATGCTGGAAGAATGCTGGCAAAAGTGGTTGCATTTGGCTTTACACCTCCCAACAAAATTTGTTTAAAAACCTCCAATGATTTTTCAACAAGCCATTTTGTGTATATCCAGTGTTAATATACTTCAAAAATTTAAGATTTGTAATACCAATGAAATTGAAGATGAAAATTTGTTTCCTGCCTATTTTTTTCAGTATAATTTTAAGAATATAGTAGTAAATATTTTTGTTTATGAAAATTAGGGTTAATGATATCATATTTTCACAATCTACATTTGATTTGTTATTAAATTTCTAGATTAGACTGTATATTAATTTTTAAATCAACGCTTTGGATCACAATCTATAATCCATCACATGATTTCTGATATTTTATATTTCTTAGCTGTCCATATTATGAACTTGCTATTTGAGGATAAAATATGGACAAGTAAACGTAATGAGAACCCAGTGAGAACACTTGAATATTTTTGGTACCTTTCAAGATTGTTAGTTAAATAGTATCAATGATAGTTGCAAAACCATTTCATTTGGTACACATTTGATATTAGCCTACCTAGCCACATGTTGATTTATAGTGGATATCCAAAAAAAACACATTAATTTTATAAATCTTTTGTGAGCATCATTAGATGAATATAGGAAAAAAGTTGGTAGGCATTTGGAATAAAGTACACTTTAGCATAACTATGCTACTTTATAAATTTTCAATCAGATAATATGTGAATCGAATATTATCATAGCATGTTTGGAGTAGGTTAGGTCCATTAGGCATTGATTAACAGTTTCTCAAAAATGAGGATTCAAAAAAAATTTCTTATATGATTGAACAATTTTTTATATGATATTGGAATCTTTGCACTAACTGTTGTTTTTCTTGATTGAGAAAAATATATTTATCGGCTCCCCTGAAATTTCCTAGGAAAAGGTTCCTCATTGTCTTTTGTACTGATGACATGTAACTGATTGAATGTTTGATAATGTTAAGTTGAAGATGATGCAAGAAATTAAAATAGTTAATGGTTTGTATTGTCATTGATGTCAAATTGATATCATCTATGCGGTCATGTACATAATGCCAAAGACTTTAGAGAATCAATGGAACAAAGATTATGCTTTCAGTAATGCATAAAAGTCAAGTATTCACTAAGTGACAGACAACACCGACGGAGTGCACACCATCAGTAAAGGAAAATTAAACATCACCGCGATGCCCGGCAAGCAGATGATAGTGTGTCCCGATGAAGCAAAATCCTATGATGCCTGATGGACGGAGATCCTGAAGCTAACTAAAGTTACACTGATGGAACTGGCAGTTATCATCGATGACGAACTGTAGAGTTGACCGACAGAACAGAGAGTTAAGAAAATGACAAAATATCTAGTTGGCAGAGCTTAAGGATAGACTTAACTGGTTGTTTTATTCACCTAGAGTTAAGTAATTGATTTAAAGAAGATTTATATAAATGGCAAGAAGATAACTACTAAATCAGGAGTTAAAGCCGTAAATCAAATTGGCTGGATTGTTTTTCACGCCAAGAATCAAGAATCAAGAATTAAGGAACATCGTGTCTATATAAGAGACAAGCGTAATTCATTTCCATAATCACTACACATGAAACAATCAGATACATGGGGATTGAATAGAAAGAGGATGCTAAAGAGGAACTGGTGAAGGATAACTTCATATAGTCCTGGTCAATCAAGTTGAAGGAGAGCTAAGGAATTCTGTGGACACCGACGAACAGTGAAGCACAACATCATAGAGAAGAAAGTGTAGAGCACAAATAATTGAATTGATACATTGATCAGAGAGGTATTTTACTTAAATAGATCTGAAAATCTACAAGTTGAGTTGCACTAGAAACAGGTCATAATGTTTCAATTTAACGATTGAAGCATCAAGTCTCTTAATAGAGAAGGACTTAACCGTCTTCTATAATTGAGGTATATCCTAACAAATTGCCAAAAAGGTTGATTCATGAAAGTAGCATTGAATTTTCATAAAGCCTATTGACAGCCTAAGGAGAAGGTTGATTCAAGGATGGTAGCAAGATTTTCCTAAAGCCTATTGACAGTCTAAGAAGGAGGCTGATACAAGGATGGTAGAAAAATAGATGCAAGATACTAAGTGACAATCTATGTATAAAAATTCTCTAACAAGGTCGCACTTAACAGTGTGTTTGTAACCTTTAACAGGGTTGGCTCCTAGTAGGGCTCACTTCAGAAGAGTGAAAATTTGGGGTACTGGTCCCAGTGGTTTTTCCCTTAATGGGGTTTCCACATTGAAATCCATGTGTTATGTGTGTATGGTTTATTGCTTTATTTTTTTATATTTCACATATGCATTTCTGGATTGATTGGTATACTCTGCATATTTACTGAGTATCGGTAAATAGTTTTACTGCTTATCGGTTATCAAGGAGAATAAGGATAGACAAGGTAAACCGACAGACAGTTTATTATTTTAAGTATTTCATGGCATGCATCTTGTAGGAACTTAATAATCTGAGGTGTATTGATTGGTGGTTAAAGATTAAAGGATAAATTTTTGAGGCCACTGATTCACCCCCCCCCCTCAATTATTACTAATAATTGGTATCAGAGCTTGTGTGCTTAGAAGGAAGGTTTCAAAGACCTAAGTAAACGATCACAAGATGAACAGACGAGATGTGCCTAAGTTGAACAAAGACAACTTTGCTTCATGGAAAAGTAGGATAAGACTCCACTTATCAGGTATTGGTAATGATGTTACTCAATACTTAGATACTGAATATGTGTTTCCTATAGGACCATTGATGGTAGATCAATTGAGAGTGAAGCATGAGCATAACTACATGGTTATAGATCTCTCTTCCTCACTCTCTGATGCTGAATTTGAATATTTCAAGGACTGCACAATTGCAAAGAAAATGTGGGACAAACTGAAGCTTTTACATGGAGGTGATACAAACATTCTGAGAGCTAAGGCAGAAAGCCTTAGAGGAAAGTTTGATGATCTCAGAATGAAAGAAGGTGAAAACATCACACAGTACAACACAAGAATAAAAGAATTAGTCAATGCTATATGAGGTGTTGGAGGTACATTTGAAGAGGAGACAGTGGTAAGTAAAATCTTAAGAATCTTATTCCTTGTATATGCTATTAGAGTTTCTGTTATTCAAGAAATGAGAGTAGTAGAAAACAATACAGTTACTCTAGATAGCTTAATTGGTAGACTGATTTCATTTGAGATGAATAACTTTGACAATAGTGTCTTACCAAGTTTAGAGTCTGCATTTAAGTCTTTTATGAAAATAAGCAAATCCAATCATAGATGCTCATCTAGAAGGGACAGTGAAAGTGAAAGTGAAGAAGAAGATCTAGATGAAATAGAAGCACTTGTGGCTAGAAGAATACAGAGAGGCAAAGGTAAATACAAGGGAAAGCTACCACTTGTATGCTTTAATTGTAAAGAGATTAGACACTTTGCTGCAAGATGTCCTAACAGAAGAAAAGATGACAGAAGTGATGACAGATCTTTTGAGAAGAAATCTGACAGAGGTGATAACAAAGATTACAGAGGTTACCGACAATCAGAAAGAAAGGATACCCGAGACTAAAAGGACAAAGGCAGGAAGGCTAGCTACCTAGCTGCATGCAAAGATGAAGATGCTGACACTGAACCGGATGATGACATCAAGATAGTATTTGTAGCTATGAAGGATGATTTAGATGAAGATGAAAGGTATGAAGAAACTACACTCATATCTAAGGTTAGTAAGAATGATATCTAGATTATAGATATTGGCTACACTCACCATATGACCGGTGACAAAGAAAAATTTAATACTTTTGAGTATTACAATGGTGGTACAGTAAGAATGGGAAATGATACACCTTGTCCAGTTGAAGGTAAAGGAACAATAATGATAAATAACCTGATTAAATGTGAA
>MU227430.1:143651-187201 GCA_018584345.1 Thuja plicata
AGTGGTTTTTCCCTTAACAGGGTTTCCACGTTAAAATCCATGTGTTATGTGTGTATGGTTTATTACTTTATTATTTTACATTTCACATATGCATTTCTAGATTGATTGGTATACTCTGCATATTTATAGAGTATCGGTAAATATTTTTACTACTTATTGGTTATCAAGGAGAATAAGGATAGACAAGGTAAACCGACAGACAGTTTATTATTTGAAGTATTTCATGGAATGCATCTTGTAGGGACTTAATATTATGAGGTTTATTGATTGGTGCTTAAAGATTAAAGGATAAATTTTTGAGGCCACTGATTCACCCCCGCCCCCTCTCAGTTCCCCTGAAATTTCCTAGGAAAAGGTTCCTCATAGTCTTTTGTACTCTTGACACTGTTAAATATTTCTTAATTATTTTTGGAATATGAACTATAATTTTTGACAAACAACTACTGTAACATGCTAGAATCACACTCTTAAACCTGTGGGTACTCACGTCTTATATTGTTGGATACATCACCAAGAATCTAAGAATGTAAAGAGGTCCTGGAAGGCCCTATGAATTGTCCAAAATGTCAACCAATCTCAAATAGTAACAATTCATGAATAACCATCTGTAACTTATTTTTTTGTAACTTATGTTCCTTACTCTGAGGAACCTAGTGCTCTAAAGATGGATTATGTACAAATTGGGATTATTTTCCATAAATGAGGCTATTGGTTCACTGTATATCCTTCCACAGATCCAAATGGACTGCTGTCTAGTCATATCTAGCAAGGAGGCATACCAAAGGAAAATGATTTTTCTTGGTTTGCAGATCATAACAATGTATTGTCTCAGAAATAATTTAAAAACATGATTTGACTGAGCCCATCCATTTGTGTTGTATAAATGCTCAAAATAATAATTTGTAGGACATTTTTTACTTCATTGTAGTTTCACAATTGATGTCTGATCTTGGCTAATCCCAAAATAGTTGATCCATAATATGCTTTTGAAACCTAATTAAACACAACATAATTTGGCACTGTGAAAATGCCACCTACTTGAAAATGAATGAGATAACTCTATAATGAACAGTTCATAATAATTATTCCATTAGGTACAATACTTGTTGAAAGTTTAGCAAATGGGATAGCAAACTAAGTGGACTTGATCTTTGGGGAAACTTCATAACTAAGCATACTAGAGTTGGAATAGTACAAGGATGGTGACCTCTTGAAAAGTCGCAATACTTCACCCCTATGAGCACTACCTGGATGCAATGAATGTTAAGTGGAACCAATTTTTATCTTGCAAGATGGGCTATTGTGAACATACTCATGACATATAGGTGGATGAAGATTGAATCAGAAACTAAGCAGTTGAATCCTAAATAAACATCACAAAAGCTTTCCTACATGCAAAGTGTCTTGAATTTTGTCACTGTCCTTCTGGTTTAAATCAAACTCACTATTTTGGAATAGATAATATTAGCAGATCTTTCAGTTGTGACCTCATGAATTTGGAAGTACTGTAAAGGCATGTATATTTCTTTTCAAATAGCCTTGTAGAAGAGTTGTCCTCTAGAATCATGATCTACCTCCATTATGCTAGGATCCACCCTAATGCAACCTTCTTTGTTCACCCCTATATCCCACTGATAGAAACTTAGTAGTGACCCACAAACTTTATATAATGCATGCAACCTCTTACATAGGAGAGTTCATGATAGGGAATGAAAGAACACAACATCTCATCTAGTCAAGAAATTCACCAAATATTAGGGGTTGTTTTATTTAATTAACCCTCTTACATAGGAGAGTATATCACATGGAATGTTTTATCTTGCTGGTATGTATGATTTTGCCTTAGAATCCATCGATTCTTGGATGGGCTTGGTAACTGGGTATGTGCATGATCATGATATGCCAAAAAGTGACAATGTGAAAAAGAAGTCCTGATTGGTAGATTGATTGAAAAATAGCTATAACTTTCAAATGGTATATCATTTTTTAAATATGAAACATTTGTCACATCCTATGCTTCGCTTACTTCAAGAAAAAAATGAAAAAAAATCAATTTGATGAAGTTTAGACTAAGTTACATTGGTCAGACATGAGAGTTTTTATATTCTGGAAAAGTTGTAGAAGAAAAATCATAATTAATTATTTACTTGGAAAAAAATTACAAAAAAATATGCGTCACATCCAGACATTAATCTACTACTTATATATAGAATCTAGTAAAAAAACATTATCATTTGATTGTGTTTAAGGTGGTCAGACATATGCCTAGTTCTTATCTTTTTAGTCCTGATTGATAGACTGATTGAAAAATAGCTATAAATTTCAAATGGTATAACATTTTTTAAATCCAAAATATGAGTCACATTCTATGCTTTTCCTACTACAATTAAAAACTTAAAAAAAATCAATTTGATGAATTTTAGACTAAGTTAAGGTGGTCAGACATGAAATTTTTTATATTCTGGAAAATTTGTAGTACAAAAATCATAATTAATTATTTACTTAGAAAAAAATTTAAAAAAAATATGCGTCACATCCAAACATGAGTATACTACTTATATCTAGAATCTTGTATAAAAATATTATCATTTGATTGTGTTTAAGGTGGTCAGACATACACCTTCTTCTTATCTTTTTCCTGAAATTTTCATACTACTGCATTGAAATTTGAAATTTCACCATTTAGAATATATTTCTTTTAAAGAAGGGATAGTAGCTTAGAAACTAGATTCAATTTTCTACAGATTCTCTTCTTACACATTTTTTATATAAGATTGTTAACTTGTCCAAAGTTTTACGTCAACTTTCCTAACCTTGATTTTTTGAATTTTCATTGCCACTTAAGGTCTAGTTTGGCATACCATGATTCTGCACATACCCAAATCCTAATGCTAATTTTGGTGATCACCTTTGTAGGCTTAACCAGTGATTTTATCTAAAAAACACACATCATGAATTATTACCACCATAGTCAAACATCTTAGCTCCTGCTCAAGATCAAAAGATGAATGGAACATATTATTTTGATTTAATTCTAATACTTTGCTAGTTTTCCGTAGAATTTCTGTAGATTATTCCAATTTCATGTACATATTTTAATAAATATCCCTTGGTAAATACAAAAGATATCAATAGGTCTTTTTTTTCATTTAATTTAACTGGTACAATAGTACACTAAAGTTTTAGGTCATAAGCTATCATATTTGTGTAACACAAGACACAGTTGTTTGAGAACAAAGAGCTATGAAATGTTGGAAATAGATTATGAATTCTTCTAACACAAAAAATTGAAAGAGGATTTACAATTCTTTCAGTTGTCACAAAAAAGATAAATATATGTTGGAATGTTATTTAGAACGATAAAGAATAGAATAATAGTATAGTTTTGGATCATTTTTTAGATAATAGGTCCATGAACATTCTCAAGGATGGAATTAGCTTTTATTTAAGGTAAGAAGGATTAGAATTATTTAAATTATTGATAATATTCACTAATATCTTGATACCTTACATTTCTCATATTCTCCTAACTGGCTAACCATGACCATTCCAAGCTCCAATCACCTAACAAAAAGGATTCAGAATGTAGTTTGAGGATTAGGTTCATGGGAAAATGGAGAGATTTTTATTTTTTATTCTTTATTTCAATCCTTGATTTCGCATATCTGATGCAGAGTGGAAAAGGCTCAGTCTATTTTAAAAGATGTTGAATCATCCATTCTTTTTTTGTTTGAGGCTTAATTATGCTAGTGTTTAAATATAAATATTTTTCTTTTTATTTTTAATTCATTCATTCATCTGGCATATCCGATGCAGGGTGAGCTAAAAGGAGTTTTAAATAAATTTGAATAAAATGTAGGGGTATTGAATTTTATGTGTTCTTATTGTGATTTCAGGGGAGGAGAAGGCTAAGCTCTTTTCAGAGGACCTTGTGTAGGGAAGTTATTAAATTTACTCTTGTTACAATCTATAACTGTTTGGAGTTTATTTGAGTTCTTGATCATTGAAAAAAATTAGTAATATACAGTTAATTATGAGAATCATTTTTAATTCAAATTTGTGACTAAGTGTTAGAGTTAAGAAATATAAATTAGATTGAATTCTAGACATCATAGGCATTTTTAGCTGATCATTTTTGATGAAAATGATCCTGAGATATGACATTTGCAGGTAAAGGAGTCAAGCTATTATCATCAGGACAATTTCAAATTACTATTAATTTGTTGTTAAGATAATAATTTTGTAGGAGATTGTTTCTTTTCCAATAAATTTGTGTTGTTGATGTCTCATTTATGTGTTCATATTTCTAGATCAATAGAGTCAAGTTCTGTCAATGGCTTTCCAATGTACATATTGGAAGTTAAGGCTTTGGTAGAAACTTGATTAAGGATTTTATCTTTGTGGCGATTTGTTATTTGTACTGCTATCAGAAAATGTTATTGATTGTTGGTTTAGAAAAAAATAAGACTGACTATGTATGTATGATGTTGCTTCTGATTGTTTACGTAGTTGGGTACATTCACTTAATTAAGATTTTCATATTCACAAGTGCAATCATACAGGCATTATTGTGGTTTCAGCAATGCCTGATATGCAACTTACATGAACTTAAAAATATTTTTACAATTATCTAGTTATATTGATTTTAGTTAAATAGATGAATGAGTATATTTATATATATTTCATTATATCCCATAGATTATGCTTGTTTTAAGGGGCACTGCTTGAAGCCAGTGCTTGTGCGAGTTAAGTACTCAACAAAAGATTTTTTGGGTAGATATTTGCAATTGTAGTTTTTTGTTTGTAGATGTTGTTGGTAGTAGTTTTTTCTCCATAGTTTTTATTTTTTGGTCCAGTAATAGCTATAATAAGCATAGCAGTCTACCTTTGAATATGGTTTTTTAATTTTTATTCTAGATATGTTTTGCATTGTCTAGTAGTGTACATCATTATAAATGGCTACCTAGTCTCGATATCCATTGAAAGTTATATGAGAAGGGATAGGCTGATGAACAAAATATTTGAATAAAATTATTTAGCTTGTGTTTCCCATTAGCTATAAATCTATAGGTTAGATTCTAGGTCCTGAAATACACAGACAACATCAGCAAGTAGTGTACAGCTAGTGATACATAGGAATGGGTTCTCATTGGAAATTTAACTGGTAGATGCTACAGAGGATTGCTGAACAAACCAAGACTAGTTCTAGAGTAGGATTAGTTCCCTATTCCCTAGAATGCATCCTATATGGATGTTATGATGAAATTTAATCTACTAATAAATTCTTTAACATGATTGTACTTGATTTTGTTTTGATTTTTTTATGTATTTTATTTTTCGATCACATACTTGATTTTGTTTAGAGTTTTTTATGTATTTTATTTTTCGATACCATATTCAGGAGCTCCATAATCATTTGTGTCCCTACCACCATATGGTAGGGGTTTAGGTATATGGTAGGGGTTTATAAATTTTTTTAGGGTGAGGGTACCACAATAGATGAAGACCATGCCTAAACCACTTCCAAAGACTTGAGTGTCCCTTGATCATCATCATTGAAAAATTATGAGTAATTTGGAACTCTAATGAAGTTATCTCTACTATATAGTAATATTTTATCAATTGGAATAATCTTGTAATGTTTTATCAATTGGAATAATCTTGTGATATTTTATTATTTTTTATTATATACAAGATACTAATGCTTGTATGTTTAAATGTTTACTACTAATGCTTGTATGTTTACATTTTGTATATTTATAGCCCAAATAATTGCCTATGAAGAAAGTCCACACCTGGCAATATGAACCCAAAACAAAATAATGAGAAAATTGCTAGATTGTGGTCTCAGCTCCAAAGAAAAGTTGATAAATGTAATTTTCCTTGAAAAAAGTGTATGGGCTTAAAGAATCAAAGAATTCTAATCACAATAGCCCAGAGTCATTGTAGGCAACATGATAACATTGAAGGGGGGAACAATTTTTTTTTATTAGTGAATGTGGATTTCCAATTGGAGGAACATGGAGGTGTGAATATCTAAGCCGAGGATAACACTTCAATGGAAGAAGATGATCCTATGGCAGAGAACACAATTGAAGACAACGGTATTGGAATAGCTGATAATGTGTCAGAGGACATGATTGAATAAGATGGTATTGGCGTAGCTGATCAAGATGATCTTGATGATGGTACTAGTGCATATGATAATGATGATGAAGATGGTCTTGATATACCTATACTTGAGAAGGCATACGAGCCCCTATACCAAGGCTCTCAAACAACTCTTCTCTCTGCTATAGTGTTGTTGGTGAACTTGAAGTTTATGAATGGTTTATCCAATGTAGCAATGTCACATATGCTAAGGTATGCCATTTTTGTCATCTTCAATGTTAGCATACCATTACTATTCATTATACTAACAATTCATATTTGTTATTGTAGGTTGATAGGTGATTTTTTGTTACCACCATAAAAAATTCTTCCTCATTCGTACCAAGAATTATCTACCATTATGAATCAAATTGGAATGAAGTACCAAAAAATACATGCATGTCCCAATGATCACATTCTATATCATAAACAACATGAATTTTCAACAGAATGCCCTAATTATCATATTAGTAGATATAAGTCAGATCAAATAACAAAAAAGGTACCTCACAAGGTTCTTCGGTACATTCCCATCATTCCATGTCTTCAATGATTATTCAGGTGCACTAGCTTGGCACAATTTATGGATAGCCATGCAAGAAATAGAAGTCAAGATGACATTATGTGAATGCCAGTGGATGGTTCTGCATTTAAAGACATAGAAACAACATGGCCACACTTTTAGGAAGAACCTCATAATCTCAAGCTTTCATTGGCAGAGGATGGTGTCAATCCATTTGGAGATATGAGATCAACACTTTGATAATGGCGACTGCATTGTCCACAACAAGGAGCTTGTAGACATCTTCCTTTGTACAAGCTACAACTGGTAAAACCTTGTTTTTCTATATTTTTTATGTGCTAATCATGCATTGATTATTTTTCTTTTGAGAATTTTATACAAATGGACCTATTTTGCACACTAATAGATACACGAACTACACCTGGTACAAGAACATAGACCAGTAGTAGTGAAGCTCAACCATTTCCTGGATTAGCCCATGTTACTAGTACTGGTTCGTTTGCGAGGTCATTGTTGATGAATAAGAAAAATATGATTCCATTAAAAGTACCAAAGCTTCCAAGTGCTTTAAAATTGTTATTATTTACAGTGTAATTGTAGTTTACCGATACATAACTCATTTTGGACAGATAATCCCATACTATTTTTGTAGTAAATGATGTTTTTTATGATGCTCTTTTTGAAATGACATTGAAGCTATTTGGGCCCACCATACATAAAAGGTATGTAGCTTCATAATATTGGTACAATATTTTTCTTTTCTTCCATTTATTGTACTATATTAAAGTTATGATATCTAATAATTTTGTTTTTTCAAAAAAGGTGGAATGAACATGATGCTGACATAAAAAATCAGCTCATTAAATCTTTAGAGGACCTCTTTGGAAATAAAACTTTTAACAGTGCCCTGATTCTTAAAAAAAATCCAAACATATAAATAATGTGAGGGACCAATATAGAAGGGCTCTAAAGGATAACACAAAGTACGAACATCCTCCTATGATTCCCCTGATGGAGTGGAATGAAATAATGGAAGATGCAAAAGAGAAAAGGCTAAAGGATAGAGGAATACAACCAAAAGACGACAAAAGAAGGTATGATGTGATAGTATTAAGTAGAATGTAATCATGCACTAATTAGTGATCTTTGTAAATATATAATCTAACATGTTTCAAACTTTTCATAGACTGCAAGAAACATCAAAAGCTACAGAAGTGAGATTACAAAAGGTTGGCTAACACAAAATTGGCTCTGGTGGCTATATGAAACTTCACTCTCTACTTGTAAGTAGTAGCATTGGAATTTCATATCAAATATATATATATATATAAGGTTGCAAAAAATTTTGTTTAATTAAATCATACATGCAAAACATACGATATTAAATATTAAATAAAGGGCATAGAATTCAATTTAGAGTGCACAGATGAAGACAAAAGAATAGCCTTGAAGGAAGGCTATAAAGTCATGGCTACACACCTACGCCAAGAATCCGAAATCCATAACAAAGAATCTGCTGCACCGGATGAGACACAGATAAATTGGTCAAATAAAAAGTAAATCAAACTGAATAGTTAACATAAATTGACTATTTCATGATAACAATGTGCATGACATTTCAATGCAGCCTTCATATCCTATCACAGAATCTTGGTGCGACGAAGGCCATGATGTGCATCATAAATTATGTAATTATTAATAGAATTTAACATTTTTAATTGCAATTGGCCATGTAACCATTTTTTGAATATTTTAGAGCACGTTGAGCATGTTGAGAATGTTGAGGTGGTGGCTGATCAAAATTTTATTATACATAATGTGCATCATAGTGGTGGAGGTATTAACTTGCTATTGGAAATAAATTATGTAATTATTAATAGAATTTAATATCTTTAATTGCAATTGGCCATGTAGCCTTTTTCAAACATTTTAGAGCATGTTGAGCATGTTAAGGTGGTGGCATATAAAAATGTTATTGTACATGATGTGGCATTGTCAGGTAAAGAAAAATGCATGTTATGTTCTATTGGTTATTGAAATACATGAAACAGTAAAAAAAAGCATGCGAATTTAACCCATTTACTTGTTATTACAGCAGACCCCCTTTAGTGCAGTAGCCTCGTGCTCCTCAAAACATGAGGAAGCACCATAATTTGAGATCACAACCATGAGAGGATGAACATATTGATGCTCCTGGAAGGATTTTATGGGTTAAGAAATCTAAGAAAAACTCAAAAAAGAAATGATTTCTTAAACATGCTCTTTGATAAAAACTTGTTTGATTAAATTTGTTAGATAATGAAAGAATGTTGTTTTAAGTAATTAACTATGAATGTTGCATATTAATATTGAATTTTATGTCATGTTAATGAATATTGTTATGTGTTAATGAATTCTTGATTAGTGTTGTGTATTAATGAATGTTATGTGATTGTATTGATTGAACGTTATAGTTTATAAATGGATGAATGAAGTGTGTAATTAGATGTTAATAGGGAATTTAGATTGATGTTAGGGGGAGGGGGGTGAGGCCAGATGAGCTTCCACCTTCACGTGGTTGGCCTTGTTAAGTAGAGAATATTAAAGAATTCTCAAAACCAAGTGAAGCTCAAACTAACATACCTTCATTATTTAATCAATTTCATTTGTTCTAGGTCTTTTCTCATAAGTCCATTTTGAATGTTTCATTTTCAAGAAACTATCAAATAACAAAATGGAAGGGCCAATAGTCAACTTGTCTGGCATGATTTGGCTTCATTTTGTGTAAGTATTCTCCTCTTGAAGTGTTAAATTAGTTCCTTTGGACTCCCATTTCCTCACATTAAATACATTTATCTAAGACTAAAATATCTTTATATAAATATATTAACTTATTAAGTAGCTTGGAGAGCTTGAGTCAAAATCAGGTCATGAGTTTAATTTAGCACAAGAGAGTGCCACTTGTTGAAGCATATTTGTGTTCCAAATTCTATCATAATAGACCATTTCTTTCATTCTAATTGGTTAAGTTATTATTTTGATTGGTTTTTATTTTGACACTCCATTTAAGGACCCTGTGCTTCAAATTATTACTGGCATACCCATTTGTTCAGGTAAGCTTGATGTTCCGAAGAACCATGGATATCTCTTTTCTTGAAAATTGTCTGTCTATGATAGGTAATTTCATTTTAGAATCTCAAGCTTACAATTATTAATGGCATGTCCTCTTCTTCAAGAGGGGATCATTCTAACGTAGAAAAGAGAAGAAAGATCCTAAAAAAGGAGCCTTCTAAGCTTAATAATCATGATCTTCAAGATTCATCACCTTAGCCTAATAGTAGAGTTGGTATGACAGGTATGATATGACAGACAAACTAAAGAGAATTCTACAAGCAACTTGGAATCCACTCAAGGAGTTAGCCTCACTCAAGGGTCAAGTAGAGTACCCTGAATTTGTAAATCACACCTACAACCATGCTCATGAGTTCACTATCACTTTTACTTGTTCCAATCTCTCCAATCACCAATACCATCCTTGGCCACCTAGTGCACCTAGTGCCTCCACCATGCCAAATCTGTAACTAGACCTCTCACCTTGTTCCCAACAACATATATTATCTCATGATGGTCTATTCACCATGTTTCAACACCCCACTCACTCTGGTCTATTCAACTCCCACCATTCCTCTCTTGTAGCCCTTCTAGGTCTGTCTTGCAGCCCTTCAAACATAGTATTCTTCCATTTTCACAAAAGGTCCCCAAACACCCTAGTGAATTACCTACCTTTTCAAATACCATTTTCAAAGTTACTAAACCCATGTTAATCTTAGTCCTTGATCAGTTGACTGGTGAACACTTCCATTGCTAAATGTGCTTCTTCTAGGCCTAATTAGCCCTCTCCTAACATAGCAACCCTATCACCCACTTACTTCCATATCTCCATGACCCTAAACAGTCTTGAAAAGTGACAAAATACCACTACTTTTCAACTTTTTTTGGTCTTACTCACACATCCACACTCCCATTTGATAAACCCTCACCTTTTGGGTTAATAACCTAGGGCTTTCTAGAAACTACCCTTACCTGCAATTCACAACCTCAACACTGGTTCTAACACCTTCCCCTACATCGATATATATATTTTTAACCATCACATACCGCCTCTCTTCATCAGGTATCTTCCAACCACCATTGGTGCTTAACAAGTGCACCCTTTCATTGGGTCTTCACTAGGCTTGCCACTACTCCCTTATTATCTGGCGCCCTTCCCTGCCTCCAAAACCATATACAATACAAGGAATACACTAAGGCATCTCCCACCAAAATACAGTGGTCAAAGGGGTGGGAGTTCCCTTACATGATAGAGGGTTACAACCCTTAATCCGTTGAATGTACCCTCAAACAATTAGCTCCATGTCCATCTAAAAGTAACAATTAGCATTGGTAAGTGTTTTTTTATAGAAACAATAGTGGTAGAAAAGTGTATTAGGTATAGAAACAAGGATGTTTTGCAAAGAAAAGTGGTAGTCCCAGATTGAGGATATTACACGGTCACTCCTTAATTGTGGTAGCTTCCTAGATTGTTCATGCCTTAATTTTAATGGTGCCAACTGAAAGCAGCTGAAAGAACTAATGGATACTAAAAAACTCAACTGCATCCTTACTGAAGAACCCAAGAATTGCCACTTTATTTGAAAAGGAAACATCCAATGGAAGGAACTATAGTATTACCCATCTAACTACTATGCCTACACTATGAGTAACGCCATGCAAATGGCTACCTTATTCCAGTATTCCACTATTCTAACTGAAAGTGCTTATAGTCCTATCTGAATGCTAAAAATAACTACACTATAAGTAAATCAATCCTATAGTATAGAAAGGGTACATAAAAAATCTGAATCAGATTTACTAAACAAGCCTCAATCCATGCAACCATTGCAGTTGTCAGCTTTAGGAAATATCGATCTATTTCTCAAATATTTTCTTTGGCCTTCTTTGATAGCTCAATGTAGCATTGTTGCACATATGTGAAGTATTTGGGAATGGTAACAAATTGCAAAACAAGTGTAAGTGTAATGCTCAATTACAATTGCTCATTTACAAGTGTTCAATGGGAAAACAAGTGTAAGTGTAGCGCTATTAAAAATAATATTGTTGTAAACTTATTTCAAGATATGGAGACTAAGAGTCATTAAGGTTGTAAATTTATCAGCCATTGGTTCAAGATTGACAAGTGGATTTGATGTTGGGTCACAACTTCCAAGTTTACTTTTTCTTTGATCAGGTCTTCAATCACTACATATGGTCTTCTTTTGCTACTTTAGATTGGTTCATGATGACTTACATATGTTGTATCAAAATTAAATACAGGTTTCCCAATTATTGCATCATAGAGTGTTGCAAATCAACACATGACATAAATCTTGATAGTTCACAAGGTTGTTCAGATTGTGTCTTTTTTTTCTTTGGCATTGTTGTCATAAAAAAGGGAGTGCAGGTATCACTTGACAATTAGGTACATTTTCCATTGTTTCATCTTGTGCTTGGTTGTGTTCTTGATTTGGTGGCAATGACACCTCTATTGTAGTGTGGTTTCTTGCCTCATGCACAATTATAACAATAGTATATCATTCTACAGTCAATGAATTATTTTTTATGACAATCTTGTTTTTGGTCAATATAGCAGTACTATGGTCATTTTCATAGTGTTATTTATTTTCTTTTGATTGGTTTTGTTTTCTACATTGAGTGTCTCTCCGTGGTGG
Organism: Thuja plicata; assembly: GCA_018584345.1. Taxonomy (NCBI): domain Eukaryota; kingdom Viridiplantae; phylum Streptophyta; class Pinopsida; order Cupressales; family Cupressaceae; genus Thuja; species Thuja plicata. The sequence goes on from MU227430.1 coordinate 156,072, forward strand.
GTTCTCAAAGGTCACAGTGGTGTTGATCAACTGTTCTTGACAATGACATGTTCAATCTATATCACTGATGATTACAATGTTTACACTCTCGATTAAGGATCGATAGTTTGCTATTATTTTTACCTTCTTGCTTGAGGTGAATGTTTGTTGGCAAATGTAGTTGTCTGAGATGTGGTCTCCAACATTATGACTTGGTGAAGGTGTATTTTTTATAACATCATATGAAGCTAGTGAGCAATGTTGAAATCAACAATAATGATGGAGTTGTGATTAAATATTTTTATTTTGACAATAGATTGTTTGACCTTTCTTGTATCTTTAGGGGAAGCACACATCTTGATGCTTGCATATGTTCAGGGGAGATTTTATGTTTATACTATATCTATCAACTCAGGTCATCCATTCTTAGTTTAATTTATCCTCTACTATTTCATTTTATATCCTTATTCAATTTACATCTATTTCTCGGTGCTTACTTTTTCATCGTGGCTAGATTTATATGATGCATTTACTTGTCCATTATCTTTTGGTATATATATTTGTGGCCTTACACATATTTTTCCACCCTTTATGTTTGATGCAAAAAGGGGGAGAGATTTTTTTTTTGCCATCAAAGACAAAGGGGGAGTTTGTTGTCTTCTACCTCAGTTGTTGTCCTAAATGACAAAGACGCAAATTGTATGCTTGCCTAAGATAACATGGTTAGGCATTCCCTCAGGTTGTGGCTGTTGATAGTATATGGTATGGAGGGTTGATATGTCATTATGACATGATATTGATATTCATTGTGAAATGACACTATGACATTGGTGATATGTCATTATGACATGATATTGATATTCATTGTGGAATGACACTATGACATTGGTAAGACATTATCATGACAGTTGGTGTGGTACCTATTGATCTTATATGTCATTATGTCATGATAAGTTAGTATGGTACATATTGATCTTGGTATGAAAACATTAATTTTGTGGTATAATATCTTTGGTATGTCAATCCATTTGGAGATGTGAGATCAAAACTCCGATAATGTCGACAGCATTGTCCGCAACAAGGAGCTTGCAGACATCTTCCTCTGTACCAGCTACAACTGGTAAAACCTTGTTTTTCTATATTTTTTTATGTGCTAATCATGCATTAATTATTTTTCTTTTGTGAATTTTATACACATGGACCTATTTTGTGCACGAATGGATACACAGCCTACACTTGGTACAAGAACAGAGACCAGTAGTAGTGAAGCTCAACCATTTCCTAGATCAGCTTGTGTTACTACTATAGGTTCATTTGTGGGGTCATTATTGTTGAAAAAGAAAAATATGATTCCATTAAAAGTACCAAAGCTTCCAAGTGCTTTAAAATTGTTATTATTTATAGTGTAATTGTAGTTTATTTATACATAACTCATTTTGGACTGATAATCCCATGATGTTTTTGTAGGAAATGATATTTTATGATACTCTTTTTGAAATGACATTGAAGCTATTTGGGCCCACCATACGTAAAAGGTATGTATCTTCATAATTATGGTACAATATTTTTATTATCTTCCATTTATTGTACTATATTAAAGTTATGATATCTAACAATTTTGGTTTTTCAAAAAAGGTGGAATGAACAGGATGCTGACTTAAAAAATCAACTCATTAAATCTTTAGACGACCTCTTTGGAAATAAAAATTTTGACAGTGCTATGATTCTTAAAAAATAATCCAAACATATAAAGACTATGAGGGAGCAATATAGAAGTGCTCTAAAGGATAACTCAAAGTATGAGTGTCCTCCTATGATTCTACCGATGGAGTGGAATGAAATAATGGAAGATGCAAAAGAGAAAAGGCTAAAGGATAGAGGAGTTGAACCAAAAGATGATAAAAGAAGGTATGCTGTGATAGTATTAAGTAGAATGTAATCATGCACTAATTATTAATCTTTGTAAATATATAATCTAACATGTTTCAAACTTTTCATAGACTGCAAGACAAATCAAAAGCTACAGAACTGAGATTACAAAAGGTTGGCCAACACTTGGCTCTAGTGGCTATATGAAACTTCACTCTCAACTTGTAAGTAGCACCATTGGAATTTCATATCAAATTATTATATATAAGGTTGCAAACAATTTTGTTTTACTCAAATCGTACATGCAAAACTTACGATATTAAATATTAAATACAAGGCACAAAATCCAATTTAGAGCCCACAGATGAAGACAAAAGAATAGCCTTGAAGGAAGGCTATAAATTCATAGCTACATGCCTACGCCAAGAATCCAAAAGCCATAACAAAGAATCTGCTACACAAGATGAGACACAGATAAATTGGTCAAATTAAAATTAAATCAAATTGAATAGTTAATTTTGAACATAAATTTACTATTTCATGATAAAAATGCGCATGACATTTCACTACAGCCTTCAAATCCTATCACAAAACCTATGCGTAATGAAGGTCATGATGTGCGTCACAGGGGTGGAGGTATTTATTTTCTATTGGAAATAAATTACGTAATTATTAATAGAATTTAACATCTTTAATTGTAATTGGCTGTGTAAATGTTTTTTAAATATTTTAGAGCATGTTGAGCTGGCGGCAGATCAAAATGTTATTGTACATGATGTGCATCACAGTGGTGGAGGTATTAAATTTCTATTGGAAATAAATTACGTAATTATTAATAGAATTTAACATCTTTAATTGCTATTGGCCATGTAACCTTTTTTTGAATATTTTAGAGCATGTTGAGCATGTTGAGGTGGCGACAGATAAAAATGTCATTGCACATAATGTGGCATTGTCAGGTAAAGAAAAATGCATGTTCTATTCTATTGATTATTGAAAGACATGTAACAGTAAAAAAAGTATGTGAATTTAACCTATGTACTTGTTACTACAGTAGACCCCCCTTTAGTGCAACAACCTCGTGCTCCTCAAAACATGAGGAAGCACCATAATTTGAAATCACATCCACAAGAGGAGGAAGATATTGATGCTCCTGGAATCCTTTTCTGGGTTAAGAAATCTAAGAAAAACTCAAAAAAGAAATAATTTCTTAAAAATGCTCTTTGATAAAACTTGTTTGATTAACATTGTTGGATAATGAAAGAATGTTGTTTTAAGTAATTAACTATGAATGTTGCATATTAATATTGAATTTTATTTCATGTTAATGAATATTGTTATGTGTTAATGAATTCTTGATTAGTGTTGTGTATTAATGAATGTTACATTAATGTATTGATTGAATGTTATAGTTTATGAATGGATGAATGAAGTGTGTAATTAGATGTTAATGGGGAATTTAGATTGATGTTATGGGGAGGGGGGTGATGCCAGATGAGCTTCCACCTTCACGTGGCTGGCCTTGTTAAGTAGAGAATATAAAATTATTCTCGAAACCAAGTGAAGCTCAAACTAACATACCTTCATTATTTAATCTATTTCATTCATTCTAGGTCTTTCCTCAGAAGTGAATTTTGAATGTGTCATTGTCAAGAAACCATCAAATAACAAATTGGAAGGTCCAATAGTCAACTTCTCTGGCACAATTTGGCTTCATTTTGTGTAAGTATTCTCTTCTTGAAGTGTTAAATCAGTTCCTTTGGACTCTCATTTCCTCACATGAAATACATTTGTCTAAGACTAAAATATATTTATATAAATATTGACTTATTAAGTAGCTTGGAGAGCTTGAGTCAAAATCAGGTCATGAGTTTAATTTAGCACAAGAGTGTACCACTTATTGATGCATAGTTGTGTTCCACATTCTATCATAATATACCATTTCTTTCATTCTATTTGGTTAAGTTATTATTTTGAAGGGTTTTTATTTTGACACTCCATTGAAGGACCTTGTGCTTCATAGCATTACTGGCATACCCATTTTTTCAGGTAAGCTTGATCTTCTAAAGAACCATGAATATCTTTTTCCTTGAAAACTATCTATCTTTGAAAGGTAATTTCATTTTAGAATCTCGAGCTTACAATTAGTAATGAAATGTCCTCTTCTTTAGGCTGGGGTGATTCTAACATAGAACAGAGTAGAAAGATCCTAAAAAAGGAGCCTTCTAAGCTTAATAATCATGATCTTCAAGCTTCATCAGAAATGCATTAGCATAATAGTAGAGTTGCTATGACAGGTATGATATGATAGACAAATTAAAGAGGATTCTACAAGCAACTTGGAATCCACTCAAGGAGTTAGCCTCACTCAAGGGTCAAGCAGAGTACACTAGCTTTGTAAATCACTCACACAACCATGCTCATGATTTCACTATCACTTTTCCTTATTCCAATCTCTCCAAGAACCAATACCATCTTAGGCCACCTAGTGCACCTAGTGCCTCCACCATGCAAAATCTCCAACTAGGCCTCTCACCTTATTCCCAATACCATATATCATCTCATCATGGTTTATTCACCATGTTTCAACACCCCACTCACTCTGGTCTATTCAACTCCCACCATTACTCTCCTGTAGTCCTTCTAGGCCTATCTTGTAGCCCTTCAAACATAGTATTCTTCCATTTTCACAAAAGGTCCCCAAACACCCTAGTGAATTACCTACCTTTTCAAATACCCTTTTTAGAGTTACTAAACCCATGTTAATCTTATTCCTCCATCATTTGATTGGTGAACACTTCCATCGTTAAATGATCTTCTTCTAGGCCTAATTAGCCCTCTCCTAACATAGAAACCCTATCACCCACTTACTTACAGGTCTCCATGACCCTAAACAGTCTTGACAAAGTAAAAAAGACCATGAATTTTCAAATTTTTTTGGTCTTACTCACACATCCACACTCCCATTTGATAAACCCTCACCTTTTGGGTTAATAACCTAGGGCTTTGTAGAAACTACCCATACCTGCAACTCACAACCTCAACACTGGTTGTAACACTCTCCCCTACATCCACATAGACATATTTAACCATCACTTACCCCCTCTCTTCATCGAGTATCTTCCAACCACCATTGGTGCTTAACAAGTGCACCCTTTCACTAGGTCTTGACCAGGATTTTCATTGCTCCCTCATCATCTGGCACCCATCCCTGCATCCAAAATCATATATAATATGAGGAATACACTAAGGAATCTCCCACCAAAATACAATGGTCACATGGGTGGGAGTGCCCTTACATTATAGAGGGTTACAACCCTTAATCCGCTGACTGTACCCTCAAACAATTAGCTGCATGTCCATCTAAAAGTAACAATTAGCACTAGTCTGTGTTTTTTATAGAAACAATAGTGGTAGAAAAGCATATTAGGTACAGAAACAAGCATGTTTTTCTAAGGAAAGTGGTAGTCCCATATTGAGGATATTACATAGTCACACCCTAATTGTGGGATTTTCCTAGACTGTTCATGCCTTAATTTTAATGATGCCAACTGAAAGCAGCTGAAAGAACTAATGGATACTAAAAAACTCAACTCCAACCTTACTAAAGAAAACATGAATGCCACTTTATTTGAAAAACAAACATCAAATAGAATGAACTATAGTATTACCCATCTAACTGCTACTCCTACACTATGAGTTACGTCACTCAAATGGCTACCTTATTCCACTATTCTAACTGAAAGTGATTACACTCCTATCTGACTGCTAAAAATAACTACACTATAAGTAAATCAATCCTATAGATTAGAAAGGGTACATAAAAAATTTGTATTAGATTTACTAAACAAGCCTCAATCTATGCAACCATTGCATCTGTCAGCTTTAGGAAATATCGATCTATTTCTCCAATCTTCTCTTTGGCCTTCTTTGAAAGCTCAATGTAGCATTATTGCACATATGTGAAGTATTTGGGAAGGGTAAAAATTTGGAAAAGAAGTGTAAGTTTAGTGCTCGATTACAAGTGTTCAATGGGAAAACAAGTGTAAGTGTAGTGCTATTAAAAATAATATTGTTGTAAACTTATTTCAAGATATGGAGACTAAGAATCATTAAGGTTGTAACTTTGTCAGTCATTGGTTCAAGATGGAGAAGAGGATATGATGTTGGGTCACAACTTCCAAGTTTACTTTTGCTTTGATCAGGTCTTCAATCACTATATATGGTCTTCTCTTGCTACTTTAGATTGGTTCATGATGACTTACATATGTTGTATCAAAATTAAATATAGGTTTCCCAATTATTGCAGTATAGAGTGTTGCAAATCAGCACATGACACAAAGCTTGATAATTCACAAGGTTATCCAGATTGTTTCTTGTTTTTATTTGGCATTGTTGTCATAAAAAAGGGAGTGCATGTATCACTTGGAAATTAGGTACATTTTCCATTGTTTCATCTTGTGCTTGGTTGTGTTCTTGATTTGGTGGCAATGACACCTATGTTGTAGTGTGGTTTATTGCCTTATGAACAATTATAACAATAGTATATCATTCTATAGTGAATGAATTTTTTTTATGACAATCTTGTTTTTGGTCAATAGAGTAGTACTATGGTCATTTTCATAGCGTTATTGATTTTCTTTTGATTGGTTTCATTTGCTACATTGAGTGTCTCTTCTTGGTGGGTTCTCAAAGGTCACAGTGGTGTTGATCAACTATTCTTGACAATGACATGTTCAATCTATATCAGTGATGATTACAATGTTTACAATCTCGATTAAGGATGGATAGTTTGCTATTATTTTGACCTTTTTTCTTGAGGTGAATTTTTCTTGGAAAATGTAATTGTCTGAGATGTAGTCTCCAAGATTATGACTTGGTGGTGGTGTATTTTTTATAACATCATATGAAGCTAGTGAGAAATGTTGAAATGAACAATAGTGATGGAACTATGTTCAAATATTTTATTTTTGACAACAAATTATTTACCTTTATTGTATCTTTAGGGGAAGCACACTTCTTGATGCTTGCATCAGTTCAAGGGGAGCTTTCATGTTTATACAATATCTATCAGCTCAAGTCATCCATTCTCAATTTTATTTGTCTTCTTCTATTGCATTCTATATCCTTATTCAATTTGCATCTCTTTATCAGTGCTTATTTTTTCATCGTGGCTAGATTTATATGATGCATTTACTTGTCCATTATCTTTTGGTATATATATTTGAGGCCTTACACATATTTTTCCACCCTTTATGTTTGATGCAAAAAGGGGGAGAGATTTGTGTTTTTCCATCATAGACAAAGGGAGAGTTTGTTTTTCTCTCCCTCAGTTGTTGTCCTAAATGACAAAGACACAACTTGTATTCTTGCCTAAGATAACATGGTTAGGCATTCCCTTAGATTGTGGCTCTTGATGGTATATGGTATGGAGGTTTGATATGTCATTATGACATGATATTGATATTCATTTTGAAATGACACTATGACATTGGTGATATGTCATTATGACATGATATTGATATTCATTGTTGAATGACACTATGACACTGGTGAGACATTAGTATGAGAGTTGGTGCGGTACGTGTTAATCTTATATGTCATTATGTCATGATAAGTTGGTATGGTACCTATTGATCTTGGTAAGACAACATTAATTTTTTTGTATGATATCTTTGGTATGTCAATCCATTTGGAGATATGAGATCAACGCTTTGATAATCCTGACTGCATTGTCCACAACAAGGAGCTTGCAGACATCTTCCTTTGTACCAGCTACAACTGGTAAAACTTTGTTTTTATATATTTTTTTATGTGCTAATCATACATTGATTATTTTTCTTGTGTTAATTTTATACACATGAACCTATTTTTTGCACTAATAGATACACGTCCTACACCTGGTACAAGAACAGAGACAAGTAGTAGTGAAGCTCAACCATTTCTTGGATCAGCCCGTGTTACTAGTACTGGTTTGTTTGCGGGGTCATTGTTGTTGAACAAGAAAAATATGATTCCATTAAAAGTACCAAAGCTTCTAGGTGCTTTAAAAATTTTATTATTTACAGTGTAATTGTAGTTTACTTATACATAACTCATTTTAGAATGATAATCCCATGATTTTTTTGTAGGAAATGATGTTTTTTATGATACTCTTTTTGAAATGACATTGAAGCTATTTGGGCCCACCATACATAAAAGATACGTAGCTTCATAATATTGGTAAAATATTTTTCTTATCTTCCATTTATTGTACTATATTAAAGTTATGATATCTAACAATTTTGTTTTTTCAAAAAAGGTGGAATGAACAGGATGTTGACTTAAAAAATCAGCTCATTAAATCTTTAGAGGACCTTTTTGGAAATAAAACTTTTGACAGTGCATTGATTCTTAAAAAAACATCCAAACATATAAATACTATGAGGGACCAATATAGAAGTTCTCTAAAGGATATCAAAAAGTACGAGCATCCTCCTATGATTCAACCGGTGGAGTGGAGTGAAATAATGGAAGATGCAAAAGAGAAAAGGCTAAAGGATAGAGGAATTCAACCAAAAGATGGAAAAAGAAGGTATGATGTGATAGTATTAAGTAGAATGTAATCATTCACTAAGTAGTGATTTTTGTAAATATATAATCTAACATGTTTCAAACTTTTCATAGAGTGAAAGACACATCAAAAGCTACAAAAGCGAGATTAGAAAAGGTTGGCCAAAACAAAACTGGCTCTAGAGGCTATATGAAACTTCAGTCTTGACTTGTAAGTAGCAGCATTGGAATTTCATATCAAATTTTTATATATAACGTTCCAAACAATTTTTATTAATCAAAGCATACATGTAAAACTGATGATATTAAATACAGGGCACATAATTCAATTTAGAGCCCATGGATGAAGACAAAAGAATAGCCTTGAATGAAGGTTATAAAGTCATGGCTGCACACCTACGCCAAGAATCCAAAAGCCATAATGAAGAATCTGCTACACCAGATGAGACACAGGTAAATTGGTCGAATGAAAAGTAAATCAAATTGAATAGTTAATTTTGAACATAAATTGACTATTTCATGATAACAATGTGCATGACATTTCACTATAGCCTTCAAATCCTATCACAGAACCTGGGCGTGATGAAGGCCATGATGTGCCTCACAGTGGTGGACGTATTAATTTTCTATTGGAAATAAATTACGTAATTATTAATAGAATTTAACATCCTTAATTGCAATTGGTCGTGTAACCTTTTTTTGAATATTTTAGAGCATGTTGAGCATGTTGAGCATGTTGAGGTGGCGACATATCAAAATGTTATTATACATGATGTGCATCACATTGGTGGAGGTAATAATTTGCTATTAGAAATAAATTACGTAATTATTAATAGAATTTAACATCTTTAATTGCAATTGGCCATGTAACCTTTTTTTGAATGTTTTAGAGCATCTTGAGCAAGTTGAGGTGCCGTCAGATAAAGATTTTATTGTACATGATGTGGCATTGTTAGGTAAAGAAAAATGCATGTTATGTTCTACTGGTTATTGAAATACATGTAATAGTAAAAAGAAGTGTGTGAATTTAACCCATTTACTTGTTATTGCAGTAGACCCCCCTTTAGTACAGTAGCCTCATGCTCCTCAAAACATGAGGAAGCACCATAATTTGAGATCACAACCACAAGAGGAGGAAGATATTGATGCTCCTGGAAGGATTTTATAGGTTAAGAAATCTAAGAAAAACTCAAAAAAGAAATGATTTCTTAAAAATTCTCTTTGATAAAACTTGTTTGATTAACTCTGTTGGATAATAAAAGAACGTTGTTTTAAGTAATTAACTATGAATGTTGCGTATTAATATTGAATTTTATGTCATGTTAATGCATATTTTTATGTGTTAATGAATTCTTGATTAGTGTTGCATATTAATGAATGTTATATCATATTAATGAAGGTTATGTGACTGTATTGATTGAATGTTATAGTTTATAAATGGATGAATGAAGTGTGTAATTAGATGTTAATGGGGAATTTAGATTGATGTTAGGAGGAGGGGGGTGAGGCAAGATGAGCTTCCACCTTTACGTGGTTGGCCTTTTTAAGTAGAGAATATTCAAGTATTCTCAAAACCAAGTGAATCTCAAACTAACATACCTTCATTATTTAATCAATTGCATTCATTCTAGATCTTTGCTCATAAGTGAATTTTGAATGTGTCATTGTCAAGAAACTATCAAATAACAAACTAGAAGGGCCAATAGTCAACTTGTCTGACCTAATTCAGCTTCATTTTGTGTAATTATTCTTTTCTTGAAGTGTTAAATCAGTTCCTTTGGACTCCCATTTCCTCACATTAAATACATATGTCTAAGACTAAAATATATTTATATAAATATTGACTTATTAAGTAGCTTGGAGATCTTGAGTTAAAATCAGGTCATGAGTTCAATTTAGCACAAGAGTGTGTCACTTGTTGATGCATAGTTGTGTTCCAAATTCTATCATAATAGACCATTTCTTTCATTCTAATTGGTTAAGTTATTATTTTGATTGATTTTTATTTTGAGACTCCATTGAAGGACCTTGTACTTCAAAGCATTACTGGCATACCCATTTTTAGGTAAGCTTGATGTTCTGAAGAACCATGGATATCTCTTTCCTTGAAAAATGTCTGTCTATGATTGGTAATTTCATTTTAGAATCCTGATCTTACAATTAGTAATGGCATATCGTCTTCTTTAGGAGGGGGTGATTCTGATGTAGAACAGAGCAGAAAGATCCTAAAAAAGGAGCCATCTAAGCTTAATAATCATGATCTTCAAGCTTCATCATAAATGCCTTAGCATAGTTGTAGAGTTGGTATGATAGGTATGATATGACAGACAAACCAAAGAGGATTCTACAAGCAACTTGGAATCCACTCAAGGAGTTAGCCTCACTCAAGGGTCAAGTAGAGTACCCTAACTTTGTAAATCACTCCCACAACCATGCTCATGAGTTCACTATTAATTTTCCTTGTTCCAATCTCTCCAAGCACCAATACCATCCTAGGCCATCTAGTGCACGTAGTGCCTCCACCATGCCAAATCTCCAACTAGACCTCTCACCTTGTTCCCAACACCATATTGTTGCGAATACTGAGAGGGGGGGGAGGGTGAGTCAATGTTTGATTAATTATTATATTTCAAAAATTTGAACATAAATCAAATAGATAACATATGAAGCATAACACAATAACACATAAAACCATATATATTTACGGGGAAACCTTGATCAGAGGAAAACCCTGATGGGAATTAGTACCCACAAATAATTTTACTAGTATAATGAACTGTTAAAGTTCCTTTTCCCTGTTAGGAGCAGTCTTTACAATGCAAGTACAATGACCCTGTTAGGATTATTTACAAGAACCCTGTTAGAGGTGGTTGTCTCACTACTAGAGCTCACTTTTGTATAAGATGAAGGCTACAACCTTCTGATGACTGATATATACTATATCAAAAATGAACTATTGTAATGACACTGTTGTTTGATCAGTTCCATTTATGCGTCGATGCTTATATCACCTGTAGATTTCTACTTCATATTGACTTTCTCATTTTTCTCTTCTTGCAATCTTCTTTGCTTTCTCTTTGATGACACATTAATACAAAAGTGCATGTCTAATATATATATACATGCCTGAATAGACGCGACTAAAAACAAGACCTTAGTTGGCCCAAAAACAACACTCACAATGCTTCCAAACAAATTGGCTTAAGCATGTTTACAATATTTTTTAAGACATAATTACTAACTTATAACAATAGGCACATAGCCTTTACAAAAAACAATATATTATACACTAATCCAAAAACTGAGGTCGGCTCCATACTCTATTTTTTGAACTGTTAGTGCACTTAATCTTTCTGTAACTTTTCTGTACTTTCATTCTATACCATGCGTGTATAGGGTAATCACAAAAACATATCACAGAGCTTATGTATGAGTGCACATAGCCTAAATCGATCTTACACACGTGCGTTGGTGCTCTAATCGACTGTGTAACTCTGTTATGTTCTGTCTTCTATACTTAGCCATTTTTTTCTTCCAAGTTTACTTGACAAAACTTCATATGACTTTGTTGCCATAATGACAACACAAAATAAGTCATATACACCTTAAGTGTCAACTTTCCAACACATATATCATATCGTCATGGTCCATTCACCATGTTTCAACACCCCACTCACTCTAGTCTATTTAACTCCCACCATTCCTCTCTTGTAGCCCTTATAGGTCTGTCTTGTAGCCCTTCAAACATAGTATTCTGCCATTTTCACAAAAGAACACCCTAGTGAATTACCTACCTTTTAAAATACCCTTTTCAGAGCTACTAAACCCATGTTAATCTTAGTCCTTGATCATTTGACTAGTGAACACTTCCATCGCTAAATGCACTTCTTCTAGGCCTAAGTAACCCTCTCCTAACATAGAAGACCTATCACCCACTTACTTCAAGATATTCATAACCTTAAACAATCTTGAAAAAGGACAAAAGACCACTACTTTTCAAATTTTTTTAGTCTTACTCACACATCCACACTCCCATTTGATAAATCCTCACCCTTTGGGTTAATATCCTAGGGCTTTGTAGAAACTAACCTCACCTACAACTCACAACCTCAACACTGGTTCTAAAACCTTCCCCTACATCCATATAGACATATTTAACCATCACATACCCCCTCTCTTCATCAGGTATCTTCCAACCACCATTGGTGCTTAACAAGTGCACCCTTTCATTGGGTCTTCACCAGGCTTTTCATTGCTCCCTCATCATCTAGCGCCCTTCCCGATATCCAAAACCATATATAATACAAGGAATACACTAAGTTATGTCCCACCAACTTATAGTGGTCACAGGGGTGGGAGTGCCCTTACATGATAGAGGGTTACAACCCTTAATCCATTGATTGTATTCTCAAACAATTAGTTGTATGTCCATCTGAAACTAACAATTAGCACTGGTAAGTGTTTTTTTATAGAAACAATAGTGGTAGAAAAGCGTATTAGGTATAGAAACAAGGATGTTTTGCTAAGGAAAGTGGTAGTCCTAGATTGAGGATATTACACAGTCACACCTTAATTGTGGGAGCTTCCTAAATAGTTCATGGCTTAATTTTAATGGTGCCAACTGAAATCAGCTGAAAGAACTAATGGATACTAAAAAACTCAACTGCAGCCTTATTGAAGAACACAAGAATTGCCACTTTATTTGAAAAATATACATCAAATGGAAAGAAATATAGTATTACCCATCTAACTTCTACTCCTACACTATGAGTAATGTCACTCAAATGACTACCTTATTCCATTATTCGGCTATTCTAACTTAAAGTGCTTACAGTCCTATCTGACTGCTAAAAATAACTACACTGGAAGTAAATCAATCCTACAGATTCGAAAGGGTACATAAAAACTCTGAATCAGATTTATTAAACAAGCCTTAATCCATGCAACCATTGCATTTGTCAGCTTTAGGAAATATTGATCCATTACTCCAATCTTCTCTTTGGCCTTCTTTAAGATCTCAATGTAGCATTATTGCACACATGTGAAGTATTTGGGAAGGGTAACAAATTGGAAAACAAGTGTAAGTGTAGTGCTCAATTACAATTGCTCAATTACAAGTGTTCAATGGGAAAACAAGTGTAAGTGTAGTGCTATTAAAAATAATATTTTTGTAAACATATTTCAAGATATGGAGACTAAGAATCATTAAGGTTGTAACTTTGTCAGTCATTGGTTCAAGATGGACAAGTAGATATGATGTCAGTTCATAACTTCCAAGTTTACTTTTTCTTTGATCAGGTCTTCAATCACTATATATGTTCTTCTCTTGCTACTTTATATTGGTTCATGATGACTTACATATGTTGTATCAAAATTAAATACAGGTTTCCTAATTATTGCAGTATAGAGTGTTGCAAATCAATACATGACACAAAGCTTGATAGTTCACAAGGTTATCCAGATTGTGTCTTGTTTTTCTTTGGCATTGTTGGCATAAAAAAGGGATTGTAGGTATCACTTGGCAATTAGGTACATTTTCTAGTGTTTCATCTTGTGCTTGGTTGTGTTCTTGATTTGGTGGCAATGACACCTCTGTTGTAGTGCATGGTTTCTTGCCTCATGCATAATTATTAAAATAGTATATCATTCTACAGTGAATGAATTGTTTTTTATGACAATCCTGTTTTTGGTCAATATAGCAGTACTATGGTCATTTTCATACTGTTATTGATTTTCTTTTGATCGATTTTGTTTGCTATAGTGAGTGTCTCTCATTGGTGGGTTCTCAAAGGTCATAGTGGTGTTGATCAATTGTTGTTGACAATGACATGTTCAATCTATGTTAGTGATGATTACAATGTTTACAATCTTGATTAAGGATGGATAGTTTCTTATTATTTTGACCTTCTACCTTGAGGTGAATGTTTGTTAGCAAATGTAGTTGTCTGACATGTAGTCTCCAAGATTATGACTTGCTGACGATGTATTTTTTATAACATCATATGAAGCTAGTGACCAATGTTGAAATCAACAATAATGATGGAACTATTTTCAAATATTTTATTTTTGACAATAGATTGTTTGACCTTTAATGTATCTTCAGGGGAAGCGTTAGTGAATTTTCTTGTATCCCTCGATTCTAAAAGCAACAATGCAAACCAAACCTCGGGATTTTTGTCTAGCTCACAAGAGTCAGCTTCTTCCTGCAAACTGAGTGGCAAGAAAAGACTAATTGATGAGGATTTGATCCTCCTTCTGCTTTGAGTTCCACACACTCTAGTGGGTGCACCTAAAACAAGCTAAAATCTGCATACATAAACACTCTCTAGCTAAACCTCATTATGCAAATGTGATCGTGGGTAGTTCTCAGACTTATAAAACATGGGAGTTCAACTCAACCAGTCTTATACATGATCCCACTTGTATGATCTGCTAAGAACAAGGGAAATTTTCAAGGTAACAATAAGGATATTTACCTTCTCTTCAAACCCGGAGGCTCAAGAAGGCTAACCTATCAGATTCACTTCTACAAGGGATCACCAAACATATTTTCACTATTCAATACAACTTGTATATATTCCTACTCTTGAAAAGGAAAGGGAAAATGAATAGATTTAATGATTTGATGAACAAAACTACCAGATAAAATCAAGACCAGTGCCTTATCTATTGGGAAACAGAGTCAAACACACATGCATTCCAAGAAAACCCTAACTCCAAACTCAAAGAAACCAAGTGGAATGCCTTACAAATCACTCTTCTCATTCCAGTTCATGGACATCAGATTCATGTATAAAAATTTGAATTCTTAGAACTTGTATCCAAGATTGACTCTCTCCTTGAAAGAAACTTAAAAACAAGATCACACCTACCTTATAACTAGTATATTAACATGCCTTACAAGTTAATACACAAGAACTAAACCCAGATACACAAAGACATCAGACAATAAATTAACATGGATTCCATCATTCTTCATTAAAATTCATCTGGATATACACATTTGCATGGAAAAGAGACACAAAAAATAAGACTCAAGAGCCTGAACACTGCCCAGCAGCATAAATTTCAACATCATTGTTACTATCGGGAGAAAAGAAAGATATAGGAGAATTCAATATTCATCTCCTTCACCGACACCTGTCTGCTCCTCAAAATATCTGCAACTACTTCCAACTGAAACTGTGAGAATCTAATATGATTTGCCCTCAAATAATCTATAAAATCATAATCTTCATTCCAAGACTTTTTCGGTGATATATGATACTCCATACTTTAGATAACATTTTCCCTCTGAAACATCAATCAAACTTTGCCTTCCCGTGCAGATTTTCTTCAACAATTTGAAATATTTGCATTTGAATTTATTTACTTTTTCAATAGTTGGACTATTGAAAAGAGATGAAATTTAACTTTAATATTTCCTTTTGCCCAGATTTCATATCATCTTGCCACTTGTCACTTAGGCTTAATGGCTTAGTGGTTAGATGTTAAGCAGCTTCCCTTTAAGCCATTAAGTCAACCCTTGGATCCTTTTAAACTTGCAAGTTTTTTAATTCCTCCCTTTTGTGATGAATTTATTTAAATATTTCAATTTAATCCCTTTTAACTAGCTCACGACACTTGTCACTCAAGCTTAATGGCTTAAAGGTTAGATGGTGAGCATCTTTCCTTTAAGCCATTAAGTCAACCATTGGATTTTTAGGAACTTGCACACCTTTTAACCCCTTTGTTGAAAGAAATTCAAATTTTAAAAAAATCATTTAAATCTGCATACTTCACTAGATTGTGCCAAGTGGAAACCTTTGGTTGGTCTATAGGTCCACTTGGCACCACATGTCAATCTCTGATTGGTGCCTCTGAACTACACTGGACTTGTGTGACTTGGCACGTGCTCTGTGCCACGTGGCATCCTCTAATTTTCTCGCCAGTCCACTGGGCGCCACTTGTTTGAGATGCCATGTTGACCAATGGCTTAATGGCTTAATGGTATCCTCCTTGCAACTTTCTCATTAAGCCATTCAGCCATCTGTTGATCTTGCTTGCCTCTAGATCTGCACCCAAACTTGCAGCCTCTTAAGCCAACTCACCTGCCATGTCAGCCTTGCCGGTCCCGACAAAATTTGGGAGTTGTTCCTCTAACTACGGTTTTTGAGGAAAATCCTAGGCTCCACCATGCGTTCCCATAGCATCCTCTTGCTTCTTCAAATTCATATTTCTGCCTTGTTTCATATAAACATTTCAAAATTCCATTTTGGGGTGAATGTGGGATTAATCCCTTTGAAAGTTTTTAAGGCTTTTCATGTTTTTCGCTCAAAATATGGGGGCCCCACCTATATTTTGAAACCTCCATCCAAGGAGCCCACCATAAGCCTCTTGGATTCTTATTCATTACATAATGCAATCACTTTAGTATATAGATACTAGAAACTCCCCAATCCCAGTGAATGTGGGATATATGTTCTTTGTGATTGTTATGAGCAGTTTAGACAGTGTTGCATATAGTCAACTATATCTCGCGAACCAAAAACAATTTGGAAGATCTCTCCAGTGAGAATATAGAGAATTAGGTTTGCGAAAATATATCACAAATTGAGCTTGATCCAACGGTGGAATGAAACATTATGCCCCCCGTAATATGCCTATTTTTATCTCCTGCAAATTTGTGTTTGCAAAAACTTTATTCAATCTTTCCCAAATAGCTCTACGTGCCTTCTACATTTTCTACGTAGCCTATGAATGGTATTAAAAAAACAGTTAACATGTCTTGTTTATGGTTCCACATTTTTCTACACTGGTTTCTCCTTCAATCATCTATGGTTGCTTCCTTACTAGTTTTAAATGCTTTGTAAAAACTTCACTCCCTTCAGACAACTTGCGCACATGCTTGCTATGTTACATATTATTTTTTGTCTTCACTAGTTGTATTCATGCTTTTGACACATCCACTCTTCAACTGGAAGCTTGCAAAAATACTCATGATTTTCCAATTTGTGCCAATAAAAAATTATCAATTACCATTAAAACTTCTTCTGAGAACTTGTGAAAGAATGGTTCCAGAACTTCAAACTATGCTCAATGAGAAGTAGGCCTCTGGAAGCTTAGTGGGTGCTCATATAATGGTAAATTCACCTTTCCACAGAGCTATTTATGTGTATAGAGATAACTTTTACACCTCTGCAAACTGATCACACTAACAACAATTAGCCTCTGGAACTAGCTTCAAAAACTGACGAAATCAAGTAACCGGGACATGGTGCTAGGCACACATTTTCTATGGTTAACATTTGTCCATATTGCAAAGTGATATCTGATGAGACCAAATAATTCAAAAGATTTTAATCATCCAAGTTGCCTCTTCAGGATAATTCTGCAAATTACCCTGTCAAATAATAATGATGCATTTGGATCCGACTTTGAAAACAAGCCAAGCAACCTCCTGAAAACCCAAGCTTCTGGATATTCAAAATATGTGATATGGAGAACATGAATCCAAAAAGGAGGCTCTCGACTATCAACTAGACATATTTGGTAGACCCCCAAAGGTAACCACTTGGAATTGCAGAAAAAGCAAAACACGAGAAATAATGATTTTTGCAAATGAAAAGAAGGTGGGAAAGCGTGCACATGACATCTTTGAGATCTGAATCCTTGCAAAATTGGAGAAAATTTGGTCTATAATTTAGGGCATCCATTTTTATTATGTGATGAATCACAGGATTCAATTTATAACTTCACGAACAGGGCCTCCGACCAAACTGTGCAACTGATCTGCATTAAATTGTTAGAAACTGCATATGGAATCAGATTGGCAAACTGGGCAAACGGATTCATCATAGCCTAAAAATATTCATGGTAGCACATTCACATGCCTAAAATACATGGGATCATTTAATTGTCCATTCCATTCAAATAGGTGTAAAAATGTAAGACCTCAAAGTAGGTCATTCAGAAATCTGCATTTGACAGTTTGGCATACTGATAGAAAATGCAAATGGAATGGGCTTAGCAAAATGACCAAATAGACTTGCCATAACTTGAAGATGGAGACTAAATAATTATTTGAACTCTATAATGGAGTAGAAAATAAATTTTTTCAATTAGGTCACAAGGTCAAAAGTTACAATTGGTCAAACAGGGCTACTCAGAATTCGGGGCAGAACAAAGAAACAAGATATCTCTAGAAGACCAACTTTGAGGGATCGAAAAACCTCTCAAAGGGACTCAAAATAACTTGGGATTTGAAATATAGGCTCTTTGATATACATGCTCAACATTCCCAAAATTTTGACCCATGAAACTCAATTAGACGCAAGTTATTCAAATACAAACTTCACCCGTTACAGCAAATTGACACTTAGGCAGAAATGCAGATTTGGACAAGTGCTCAAAACAGGACATCACGAAACAACTTAAAACTCCAAATTAATGACCTGGGATGTCTTCAAATTTCAAAACAAAGGTGATGAGTAATTGACA
Organism: Thuja plicata; assembly: GCA_018584345.1. Lineage (NCBI taxonomy): Eukaryota > Viridiplantae > Streptophyta > Pinopsida > Cupressales > Cupressaceae > Thuja > Thuja plicata. Next base: position 174,951 of record MU227430.1, read on the forward strand.
TGCATGGTAGACATTCAAACTTATTTGGGCAAATAGGCACAAAAAGCGATCATAGGGCTTCATATTGCAAAATTTTAACATGGTACTTCAAAAACCCTTACTACATTTTTCAGTCCCAACAGTGGCTCTGACTAAGGACGCGTGCCCCATGTGGGCATGCAGAGGACTTCAAAATCTCATGGGTAGAAGAAGACCACCCCAAAAACAAATCAAACTTTCTTTTCACGTTTTCGCTCTTCTCCTTCCCAACTCAAAAACTAGGAACCCCTTTATTCGAAAGCAAACACACCACAGGACTGAAGGGAAAGAAAGAAATTGTACAAAATATACAAATTATCCAAAAAATACCTCAAACCCCTTCATGACTGAAATCAACATCTACCTCTATCGAAAATATTATTTTCATCTCCATGTATCAGAGGTAAACTTAAACCATCACTTTCATTTGCTTGATCAAACATACAATTGCAACTTTTCAACATATCATATAAAATATAACCAGCACAGTCACCATAAAATGGTAACACCCAATCACCAAAACACTATGAATGTTGGTCATTGTATGAAAACAAAATTCCACATCCCTCAATATCATTATCTTGCTGAAAAGAAACATAATATAAAGCACCCTCTTCATGCACAACTAGATCCTCAACAAGCTGCTTATGAAATTTGAAACACTCTAGCTCAACTTCACAACTAGCATCATAATGACTTACTTCAGTGAGTACTTGTAGTGCAGGAGCACCTAAGTTAAGTTACACTATTTATCGATGATGTCCGTTGGTTTCTGTTCGTCGGCAATGCTTGTTTATTTTTGTTTATCGGCAATGTCCGTCGGTTTTTGTTCGTTAGTTTTTATTCGTCGGCACTGCTTGATTGGTAGTGTTCATTGGTGATGCTTGTTGGTGGTGTTCATCAATAATGCTCATCGGTGATGACATCTGGTTTCTTTGTTTGTTGTCAAGGTTGGAAACTGACGATGTTTCTGTTGTTCTAAAAAGTCAACACTGGCGCTCGGTAATGTCAGTTAACGACCCAAGATGTGCGGGATGTGACATTTGTGACTAGCTGGGTCACTTGCAATGACTCTCTATGTGTCATTTTTTATTGAAAGGATCAAGGACACCTATTCCTCTTTTGGAAGGGTCATTTATTGCTTAGTTTGGCTTCCTTTGCAGGGTGGTTGAAGTTGTCCACGAGTATCAGATATTTTGGGATATATTTCAATGGATGTATATATAGATGAAAAGATTTTGTAATATATATAGATAGATGAAGATAGATAGATTAGAGAAGGATATAGACACAGATCATATCATCTTGTAATAGTTTATTTCTTGTGAATAAGAAAGAACATATTTAATGGATTCCATGTGTAGTGTGTGTTGTTGTGTTCCTTAGGTGAAAACCGCTGGTTTAGCTTGGGGAATGAACCTATCCTAATGGGTTCTATGAAATGAAATAGTAGCTTTATGGTGTAAGCCTAGTCTAGGGCACTTGAGGTGAAGATCTTAGTGACTTCCTCAAGCTGGGGTGAAGCAATACCCTATAAGGTCTGTGCAAGAGACCTTAGAGCACAGTCAAGCTGACTGTTGATAACAACTAGACCTGGGCTTTACATCAGATTGGTATCAGAGCAAAGAAAAAGTATTCTTCAGATTGGTATCAGATTGGGCTTTTCATAGTAAGAAACTCAATGATGCAAAGAAAAAAGTATTCCTCGTATTATTTGGAATTGTATGCATTAGTGCAAGCACTAAGGAAATGGAGACACTATTTACTTCCTAAAGAATTTTTTATCTTTACCAACAATCAGGCTTTGTGTTTTCTGATTTCACAAGATAAACTCAGTCACAAGCATATGAAATGGGTGGAATACATCCAAGCCTTTACCTTCACAATTAAGCATAAGAAGGGAGTACAGAATAAGGTCGCAGATGCATTGAGTAGAAGGTTACTCATGGTGCAAGAAGTTCAGCTAAGAAGCATTGGCATTGAAAGCTTCAAAGATCTATATCCAGTAGATGAAGATTTTACAGCAGCATACAAGGTATGTCAAGAGTATCAAAATCATTTTCATAGTGAATATTCAGAGTATACTCTTCAGGAAGGTCTTCTATTTAAGGGAGGACAACTTTGTATACCAATATAATCCATGCGAGAGAATCTAGTACATGAAAAGCATAATGGTTCCTTAAGTGGACATTTTGTGTTGAATAAGACCTTAGAATTGGTCAAAAGGTATTACTATTGGCCAAGAATGAATCAGGACATCCAGAAGTATGTAGAGACTTGTTTGGTTTTTCAGAAGGAAAAAGGGACTTCATCCAATGCAGGATTGTATCAGCCCCTTCCTATCCCAAATAGACCATGGGAATGCCTTAGTATGGATTTTGTTGTTGGGTTACCAAAGACCAAGCAAGGAATGGGCATCATCTTTGTAATTGTTGACAGGTATAGCAAGATGGCTCATTTTGTACCATGCAAAACCACACATGATGCTTGTTACATAGCCAATCTATTCTTTAGAGAAGCAGTCTGGATACATGGATTACCTTTGAGTATTGTGTCAGATAGAGACTCCAAGTTTATGAGTCATTTTTGGAAGACTTTGTGGCAGAAGCTTGTTACAAATCTTTTTTTTAGCTTAGCCTACCATCCACAAACTGATGGTCAGACTGAAGTGGTGAACCGAAGCTTAGGTAATATTTTGAGATGCCTTACCAAGGAGTATGGACAATCATGGGATCAGTTACTTGCTCAAGCAGAATTTGCCTACAATGATATAGTCAATAGGTCCACTGGAAAGAGCCCTTTTGAAATTATGTATGGGATTCATCCCAGGGGTATTTGTGAATTAAGGGATCTTGGTCGCAGTATAGAATAGAGTGGGTATGCTGAATATTTTTCTCAATCCATGAAGGAGGTCCATGACTCAATCAAAGAAGCATTGATAGAGAGTACCACTCATATCAATCAGAAGGTAGTTGTAAGGAAAAGAGATGTTCAATATCAGGTTGGATATTTTGTCATGGTGCACCTCAACAAGGCAATATTGAAGAAAGGAGTTCCAAGTAAAATTTAGATGAGGAAGATAGTCCCTTGTGCAATATTGGAAAAATATGGGTCTAATTCTTATAAAGTTGATCTTCATACACACATAGGATTATCTCCTATTTTTAATGTAGCAGATTTGGTATCCTATAAAGGTCCAATTCCCGAAGGAGATTCTAATCTCATGAGAGATACTGAGGATCTCAAAGTGCTTAAACTTCCTGTTATACCCCAACTGAAGGTAGACAAGATTTTGAATTCAAGACTTTCCAAGCAGACTAGATGACAGAACTATATGGAACATCTGGTCAAATGGAAAGGCAAAGTTGATTCAGAGGCTACATGGGTACATGAAACTGATTTTAAGAAGTTAGGCATCAATCCTGACTTACTCCAATCACCTGGAAGTTGATTTATTTTTTGGGGGGGAGTATGGTGCAAGAGCACCTAAGTTAAGTTACATTGTTTGTCGATGATGTCCATCAGTTTCTATCTGTCGGTTTTTTTTGTTAGCAATGCTTGTTTGTTTCTATTTGTCGGCAATGTCCGTTTGTTTCTATTCGTCAGTTTTTGTTTGTCGGCACTGCTTGATTGGTAGTGTTCATCGGTGATGCTTGTTGGTGGTGTTCATCGGTGATGATGGCCAGTGTCTTGATTTATTTTCAGGGTTGGAAACTAATGATGTTTCTGTTGTTTTGAAAAGTCAACACTGGCGCTCGGTAATGTCGGTTAACAACCCAGGAAATGCAGGATGTGACATTTGTGACTAGCTGGGTCACTTTCAGTGACTCTCTACATGTCATTTTTGCTTGAAAGGATTAGGGACACCTATGCCTATTTTGGAAGGGTCATTTATTGCTTAGTTTGGCCACCTTTGTAGGGTGGTTGAAGTTGTCCACGAGTATCATATATTTTGGGAGATATTTTGATGGATGTATATATAGCTGAAAAGATTTTGTAATATATATAGATAGATGAAGATAGATAGATTAGAGAAGGATATAGACACAGATCATATCATCCTATAACATTTTAGTTCTTATGAATAAGAAAGAATATATTTAATGGATTCCATGTGCAGTGTGTGTTGTTGTGTTCCTCAGGTGAAAACTGTCGGTTTAGCTTGGGGAATGAACCTATCCTAATGGGTTCTATGACATGAAATAGTAGCTTTATGGTGTAAGCCTAGTCTAGGGCACTTGATGTGAAGATCTTAGTGACTTCCTCAAGCTGGGGTGAAGCAATACCCTATAAGGTCTGTGGAAGAGACCTTAGAGCATAGCCAAGCTGACTGTCGATAACAACTAGACCTGGGCTTTACATCAACTTGGTCATCAAAAAAAAAATTATCACCTTCAACCACATGCATACTACACAAATACTCAAATGAATTACCATGAACTACAACTTATGAATTCAAATTTTGTTCATTCTGGAAAACAACATGATGCTGGATTGAAAAAAGAAAATACTCATTTTTAGCCTGATAATTTATATGCTCTTACTGATTCACTTTGAAAACCATTAAAAACATTGCATCAATGCTTTCTACATCCCCTTCTTGCAAAAAATAACATACCTCTGGCTGAAACAAATAATGTGATGCAAAATTTGAATCTTCTTTTAGCTCCATGTAAAACATTTCAAAATGTAGTTTCGATGAATCAACATGTAGTTCATATGTTCTCATTTTGGCACACATGTTCTTGATGTAGATCACTGTTATAAGAGACATTATTAGCATTAATAACTTCTTCTTGACCAAACATTGATTTTGTGCCATTGACAATATCGTAAACATCAATGTCCATGTCAAATAAGCTGACATCCATTTCTGGTTCAAAGACAAAATTAGACTTAGTCTCTATATCATCGAAAATACTTTGCTGAAAACTTTCATAAGGCAGTTCATACAAATCTAACATTGACCCACCAGCAGTAACTTCGCATTCATTCTCATGTTTCTTAGGATCAATATCTTCACATGACAAGTCACAATATGCAAGCATACAAATTGAAAAATTCATGTTATCATCATTGTCATTTGAAGCAAAAGAATTTATCTTTATTTTATACAAATCAACATCTTCATAGTCATCTCCAATACATGACTATTCTTCTTCCTTTTCACAAGGCTACATATGAACCACTTCTTTATCTTCACAAAAATCAAGGCCATTATGGCTCCATGAATCCTCTTCCTCAACCAATTCTTCATTGGGATCAAGGATTGACATTTCTTGGCTGATATCCTTTTGTGCAAAGGAATACTCACAACAACTTTCATCTCCATCATAGTCATTTCTTTGTTTCTCACAAAAATCTTCTTCAAACTGAAACAAAAAATATGCATTATTGCGCTGAAAGGAAGAAAGATCCATAGACTGAATAGAAACATCGTCCATCATGGATTCATCTTCAATATATTGCCATTCATTGATCTCATCATCAGCACAATAGTTAGCATTATCAACATCACAATCAGATTCAAAACCAACAAAGTAACTAGATTCAGTATCAACAAAGTTTGATAGAACTCCCTTATTTGGGGCTTCAAAATCATCACCTGATAAATTAGCTGCCCCTTCTTTGCTTTCCACATTTGACTGCAAGCCACTTGTCTCTGCAACCCCAAAACTAGAACAACTAGTCTCCAATTCATTGGGTATGTAACCACTGTAAACATCTATCTCTTCCTTAAGAGCATCACAACATTCTTTACTAACCATACTCACACTAATATGAGGGGCAACTGTTATTTGCTGAATATACTCTTCACTCACATTTTGTATTGAAACATAATTTAAAGCATGGTTAGTAAAATCGGCAGGCATGCAAACACCTTGACAACGATCTTCACTTCTTGGTCCATACCCATCTAAATAATTTGATACATTATGACAATGATCTTTAGTATATGGAAAACCCCTTGGGATGATTCCACACAACAAATTATTTTCAATATCTACTACTATCATACATGCATGATGTATATTTTCAGGCTTTTATCTCTTAACAAGTAACTCATCTTTTTTCCAAATTCCACCAAATAAATAACTAAACAAACAACATCATTTGGTCTTAACTCCATTGGGATTTGATCCAATTCTTTTGCAAATCTAAAATTGAAAGAGGGGACCAGCTCACCATTCTTTATTTGTATCTCCATGAAAGTCTTTATCAGTGTAACTGGATTAACCTTTTCACCAAACCGCTGCATAAAAGATGATCTTAACTCTTCCCATGAAGATATAGAACATTTTGGAAAGAAAGAGAACCAACACCTTGTGTCCTCTGCCAAAGATTAGACAAACAACCTCATAATGTTGTCCTCATATTCAATATCAAAATCCTCTATCAAGTTCATGAACTTTTTGCAATGCTTTTCAGCATTCTCCTCTTTCCCACCATTGAATCTTGGCAATTTTTCTCTGATTTCAGATGGAAAAGAATTTGGGTAACCACAAATGTCTTCAAAATTTAGAGCTGGATACAACTTAATGTTGAAACTCCGTCTATTACAATGTTGTAACATCTTTCTAGACATGGTTACACTTGAACATACACAAGGCTGGAAATAGTCAAAGTAAATTTCCACATGCCTTCATAATCATTTCAATTTGACAATATAGAGCTTGATCAAACTTCTCAAACAATTTGCGTACTACAGTAAAACAATGAAAGTTGAACCTAACATCAGCATACTATACAAAAAACATTCAAGTATTTTTCCCTCTTAACTAGTGCTGATATCACTTTATAGGGAAACCATTTGTATATTATTCTTACAAAAATATGAAGATTACCTGGACCAGAATTGCAGCGGCTGCTCCTTTTTATTTTGACTAGAAATAAAGAAGATCTAGAGCATCTTTTACAGCTCCATCAGGTTCTTTTCTCACAGAGTCACCACCTCCTTGCAGAGGAAAATGTTTTACTTATTCTTGAATTTCTTTCCAGTCAACACAAAACTTCATCAGGATCTTCAAACACTATTTATTAGAATTACAAATTCCTCATATTTTCTTTCTAAGCATGCACTGATCAAATAGAAAACTCAGAGTTGCCACTCACACTCAGTGAGATTTTTTTAACAATTTTTTGAATCTAACTCTATACAAACTACTAGACTCTGGGATGATTCAGAAAAGCAAGGAAACAACCATCTTAAAATTGTTTTCCTTTATTCCATTCCCCAGTAGAGTCACCATTTTTCTAGTGCGACTCGGATGGGAAAACACAATCTGAGGTATTCTAATATTCAACTTTTAAAACTAGAGATATTCTAAAAGTTTCAACAAGATTTTGTAATCTCTATCCCCAGTAGAGTCGCCATTTTGTTAGTGATCTTTCTTGTAACCCTCAGTTCTAAAAGAAGCAATGCAAACTAGACCTGGGTATTTTTGTCTAGCTCACAAGAGTCATCTTCTTCCTGAAAAATGAGGGGCAAGAAAAGACTAATTGATGAGGATTTGATCCTCCTTCTTCTTTCAGTTCCACACACTCTCTAGCTAAACCTAATTATGTAGATGTGACCATGGATAGTTCTCAAACTTATAAAAAATGGGAGTTCAACTCAACCAATCTTATACAGGATCCCACTTGTATGATCTACTAAGAACTAGGGAAATGGTCAAGGTAAAATAAGGATATTTACCCTTCTTCTCTTTGAACCTGGAGGCTCAAGTAGGCTAACCTATCAGATTCACTTCTACAAGGAATCACCAAACACATTTGCAGTATTCAATGCAACTTGTATACATTTCTTCTCTTGAACGGGAAAGGGAAAATGAATAGATTTAATGATTTGATTAAGAAAACTACCAGACAAATCAAGACCATTGCCTTATCTATTGGGTAATAGATTTAAACACACATGCAGTCCCAGAAAACCCTAACTCCAAACTCAAAGAAACCAAGTGAAATGCCTTACAAATCACTCTTCTCATTCCAATTCCTGGACATCAAATTCATGTATAAAACTTTGAATTCTCAGAACTTGTATCCAAGATTGACTCTCTCCTTGAAAGAAACTTAAAAACAAGATCACAACTACCTTATAACTGGTATATTAACATGCCTTACAAGTTAATACACAATAACTAAAACTAGATACACAAAGACATCAGACAAGAACTGAACATGGATTCCATCATTCTTCATTAAAATTCATCTGGATATACACATTTCCAAAACAAAGAGACACATAAAATAAGACTCAAGAGCCTGAATACTTCCCAGCAACATAAATTTCAACATCCTTGTTACAATCGGGAGAAAAGAAAGATATAGGAGAAATTGAAAAACCATCTCCTTTACCGACACCTGTCTGCTCCTCAAAATATCTACAACTTCTTGCTACTAAAAATATGAGAATCTAATATCATTTACTCTCAAATAATCTACAAAATCATAATCTCCGTTCTGAGACCTTTCCGGTGATATATGATACTCCATACTTTAGATAATATTTTCCCTCTGAAACATCAATCAAACTTTGCCTTCCCGTGTAGATTTCCTTCAACAGTTTGAAATATTTGCATTTGAATTTATTTACTTTTTCAATAGTTGGACTATTGAAATGAGATGAAATTTAACTTTAATATTTATTTTTTCCCAGATTTCATCTCATCTTGCCACTTGTCACTCAGGCTTAATGGCTTAGTGGTTAGATGTTGAGCATCTTCCCTTTAAGCCATTAAGTCAACCCTTGGATCCTTTTAAACTTGCAAGTTCTCTAATTCCTCCCTTTTGTGATGAATTTATTTAAATATTTCAATTTAATCCCTTTTAACCAGCTCGCAACACTTGTCACTTAGGCTTAATGGCTTAATGGTTAGATGGTGAGCATCTTCCCTTTAAGCCATTAAGTCAACCATTGGATTTTTCTGAACTTGCACACCTTTTAACCCCTTTGTTGAAAGAAATTCAAATTAAAAAAAAAAGAATCATTTAAATCTGCATACTTCACCAGATTGCACCAAGTAGCAACCTTTGATTGCTCTGCAGGTCCACTTGGTGCCACATTTCAATCTCTGATTGGTACCTCTGAACTGCACTGGACTTGCACCACTTGGCACCTGCTCTGCCCCACGTGGCATCCTCTAATTCGCTCGCCAATCCACTGGGCGCCACTTGTCTAAGATTCCATGTGGACCAATGGCTTAATGGCATCATCCTTGCAACTTTCTCATTAAGCCATTAAGCCATCCATTGATCTTGCTTGCCTCGAGATCTGCGCCCAAACTTGCAGCCTCTTAAGCCAACTCACCTTCCATGTCAGCCTTGCGGGTCCCACAAAAATTTGGTTGTTGTTACTCCAAGCATTGGTTTTGAGGAAAATCCTAGGCTCCAGCATGTGCGCCCATAGCCTCCTCTTGCTTCTTCAAAGTCATATCTGTGTCTTGTTGCATATAAACATTTTGAAATTCCATTTTGGGGTGAATGTGGGATTAATCCCTTTGAAAGTTTTTAAGGCTTTTCATATTTTTTCACCTAAAATATGGGGAAACCACCTATATTTTGAAACCTCCAGCCAAGGAGCCCACCATAAGCCTCTTGGCTTCTTATTCATTACATAATGCAAGCACTTTAGTATATAGATGCTAGAAAATCCCCAATCCCAGTGAATGTGGGATATGTGTTCTTTTTGATTGTTATGGGTAGTTTAGTAGTGCTGCACACAGTCAACTATATCTCGTGAACCAAGATAAATTTGGAAAATCGCTCCAGTGAGAATCTTTATAATTAGGTTTGCAACAACATATCTAAAATTTAGCCCGATCCAACAGTGGAATTGAAAGTTATGCCCCCTGCAATATGACTATTGTTTTATCTCCTACAAATTCGTGTTTGCAAAAAATTTATTCAATCTTTCCCAAACAGCTCCACGTGTCTTCTTCTATATTTGCTATGCAGCCTATGAATGGTATTAAACAAACAATTAGCATGTCTTGTTTATGTTTCCACATTTTTCTACGCTGGTTTCTCCTTCAATCAGCTATGGTTGCTCCCTTATTGGTTTTAAATGCTTTGTAAAAACTTCACTCCCTTCAAACAACTTGCGCACATGCTTGCTGTGTTACTTATTATTTTTTGTCTTCACCAGTTGTATTCATGATTTTGACACATCCACTCTTTGACTAGAAGCTTGCAAAAAGAATCATGATTTTCCAATTCGTGCCAATCACAAACTATCAATTACCATTAAAACTTGTTCCGAGAACTTGTGAAAGAATGGTTCCGGAACTTCAAACTATGCTCAATTAGAAGTAGGCCTCTGGAAGTCTCGGTGGGTACTCATATAATGGTAAATTCACCTTTCCACAGAGCTATTTTTTTACACCTCTATAAACTGATCACACTAACAATAATTAGCCTCTGGAACTAGCTTCAAAAACTGACAAAATCAAGTAACCGGGACATGGCGCTGGGCACACACATTCTATGGTTAACATTCCTCCATACTGAAAAGTGATATCTAACGAGACAGAATAGGTCAAAAGATTTTAATCATCCAAGTCACCTCTTCAGAATAATTCTACAAATTGCCCTGTCAAATAATAATGAAATGCATTTGGATCCGACTTTGAAAACAAGCCAAGAAACCTCCTGAAAACCCAAGCTTCTGGATATTGGAAATATGTGATATGGAGAACATGAATCCAAAAAGGTGGCTCCTGACTATCAATGAGACATATTTGGTAGACCCCCAAAGATAACCACTTGGAATTGCAGAAAAAGCAAAACACGAGAAATAATGATTTATGCAAATGAAAAGGTGGGAAAGCATGCACATGACATCTTTGAGATCTAAATCCTTGCAGACTTGGAGAAAATTTGGTCTATAATTTAGGGCAGCCATTTTCCTGATGTGATGAATCAAAGGATTCAATTTATAACTTCACGAACAGGGCCTCCGACCAAACTGTGCAACTGATCTGCATTAAATTGTTAGAAACTACATATGGAATCAGATTGGCAAACTGGGAAAAGGGATTCATCATAGCCTAAAAATATTCATGGTAGCACATTTCTATGCCTACAATACATGGGATCCTTCAATTGTCCATTCCATTCAACCAGATGTAAAAAAGTAAGACCTCAAAGTAGGTCATTCAGAAATCTGCATTTGACAGTTTGGCATACTGATAGAAAATGCAAATGGAATGGGCTTAGTAAACTGACAAAATAGACTTTCCGTAGCTTGAAGATTGTGAGGCCTACCCTAGCCTGGCATAGCTTAGCACTATTTCTCATGCTTTCCAGTCAATACTAATTTTTCTATAGTCAGAATTTTGAGACACATGTATTACTTTATGAATTTGTGGAATCCTTTGCTTGTATACAACAGCTGATTATGAAATCAGAGAATCTGTTAGATACTTGTGTGAGTGATGAATATTTCAATTTAGGACTTAGTTTTGATGATTTTGTATATTGGATTAGTATGTGGATGTTAGATGTAATCAAGATGGAGATTTATTAAGAGTATGCTTATGCATATGGAATAGATGCAGATCTTGTTGAGTTCAAATAATATTTGACGCAAGTGTGAGTGAATGTGTGTTTGACTTACACTATGTATTCTATTGTTTTTATGTGTTGATTTATTGGACCTACTGATGTGTGCAATGAGTGTGCAGAAAGTTGACCATGGTACTAATCGGGGATTCAGGAATGGACCTATGTGAAAACCGTGATGCTAAGGCCCTGTCTATATAAAGAGACATGGACCTCGTTGTATTTTATTTTTATTCGTAAAAGTGTGGTGTATGATTGTAATTTATTTAATTAAGTAAATGTGTAATAAGTCATGCTCATGTGAAATTGTTGTGTCACTTGACACATGTGCACTCTGTGTGTTGGCATGGCTAGTGAATGTGACTAGCATAGGCTTAACCTTACCCAAGAGTTACCTAGTATAGTCCCAATGCTTACCCTAAGGTTTAGGAAGATAAGATTGAGGTAAGATTGAGTCAAGAGAGATTAGATTGAGTCAAGAGAGATTAGATTGAGTCTTGAGGGTTGGATTTTTGAGAGTTAACCTTGGGTGAAGTTTAGGAGGGTCATTTGGGCTCCCGGAGAGTAACTAGGGTCAAAACTAACTACCCCACTTGGTACCTTAGGGGTTAGGGGTCATTTTCAGCCCATTAAGAGTCTTGAAACTCATTTATGACTCCCCTAAAGTCACC
>MU227430.1:187251-227119 GCA_018584345.1 Thuja plicata
AAACTAACTACCCCACTTGGTACCTTAGGGGTTAGGGGTCATTTTCAGCCCATTAAGAGTCTTGAAACTCATTTATGACTCCCCTAAAGTCACCATTTTGGGAAGTGGCGAATTTGGAGAGTTGGAACACTTTGGTTAAGCCATCCCTTCTTTCCTTACAAACATTTAAGTTCATTTATGAAGAAGGCAAGTGGGGAGAGTAGATGGATTAGAGTATTCCCTCCATTTATGACTCCTGATATTTTAGGAAGAATTCCTTGATAAGGAAGGCCTTAGAGGGAGTTTTGGGTACACACCCACTCTCTACTTTTAGAGACAAATTATTTTGTAGGAGTAAGTTTTGGAGAGAAGGAGAAGGATTGAAAGGGAAAGCTCTTCACAACCAATTTTGATTTCCATAGCTTGGATTTGAGGTTAGTTTCCTTAGAGTAAAGATGACTTTGTGTTTCTTTAGCATGTATATGGCTTGAGCTCCATTAATGGAGTCTTGTATGTGGTTTATGGAGTACTCCATGTATGTTTTATTGAGTTCATGTTTTCAACTTCATGGAGTTTTTGTGTTAAGTCTTGTATGAAGTTTTGGTTTACTCTATGTATGTTTTGTTGAGTTTCTTGTTTATGTTGTATTTTATTTGTGGTCATACTTGTTTTGGGAGTCTTCAAGGCACACTCATCCTTGGGAGGACAGAGTACCTTAGAAGGGTGATAGATTGAGATACCAGGAGTGTAGAGCCTCCAAGTGTAGAGGGATAAACATGGGTATATGGGTGCCCATGATGCCAAGCATGCCTAAGGGCATTTGGGGGCAATAAGGAGAAGTTAGATGGCTAAAGGTTCTGGCTTGAACCTTGTGAAGGTTGGTTGTTTAAATTCTTGTGTGACTTAATTATAGTTTATTATGCTTTGGCTTCTCCTCATGGGCTAGTACACTATCACCCCACTTTTGGAGAAGGTTTCTTGGAGACCTCCTTCTTGTTAAACCTTGGAAGGGAATTTCTTGTTGAACTATTGTTGGTTTTCAAAATTGTGAATACTTGTTTGTATGTATGTCTCCCATTCATTTCTGGATCCCCTAGCTCGGGGGTGGCCTTGTAAAGGCCTAGGTTGGGAGGCGAGCCTCCATGGTCAATCGAAGATTTCTATGCAGGTTCAGTTTGAAGCTTTTGGAAGGCTTGTATTGGTGTTCTTTTGGGAAACCACATCTGGTGGTCTTGTGATCCATCTTTTTAAATGAGCTTATTTTTAAGCCAAAAATGTTATTATGAAGTCTTGTAAAGTTGTTTTGAGTAAGAGGGCTTTGTGTATAAGTATTCTTATTTTTGTAAGTTGTAAATCAACTAGGTTATAGAGAGGCATTTATGTGAATACAAAAGAAAGATTTTTTTTTATCTATGTTGTTTAAATAATATTGATGGTTAAAATATTTTTCGGATAAAATAAAGTTGATTAGATCAATTTCAAAGAAAAGTATATGTTTAATAGATTAAGGTTCAGATAAGCCTTATTCCTAATTTATGTTTGTGTTTATTCAATTTAAAGATAGTTTTATGCCATTAATGAAGAGGCAAAGTTATTTATATTAAGAGTGAAATTGTAACTATCTTCTTTTAAAAAGTCACTTTCTAGTTTAAAGTTTTTTCCTTGAAATGTTTAAAGGAGATTGAAAATTTGTAATTCCCTTGTAATAAAGTCACTTATGTATTCCAAAGATGTATTTAATAATTGTATCAATAAGAAAAGAATTTTTTCTTAATATTATTGTATTAACATCTTTCTCCAAACAGCTTTGTAGATGTTTTATTAATGTATAGTAGATATAAAATGTATTCTTCGTAACATTCCAAATAAAAGAAAACTTGTTATATGTGCTTGTAGCATTAATTGCATTATTGTCTACTTCAGAAATAGTCTTGTTGAGGATCTAGTAAAGTAATAAGAAAATCTTAAAGCTATAAATTAATATTGTTGATTAAACTTTCAATTAATTAAATCTATGATTTGCTAAGGTGTAGAAGAGGTTTCATCTCCTATAGTTAACTTAACGGGATTAAAGAGAAATTTATGTTCATTTGGTTTAGGTTTTAGTGCCCAGATTTTTGGGCATGACAAAGATGAAGACTCAAGAAGTATTTGACCTCTGTAATGGAGTAGAAAAGGAATTTTTTCAATTAGGTCACAAGGTCAAAAGTTACAATTGGTCAAACAGGGCTACTCAGAATTTTGGGCAGAACAAAGAAACAAGATATCTCTGGAAGACCAACTTTGAGGGATCAGAAAACCTATCAAACATACTCAAAATAACTTGGGATTTGAAATATAGGCTCTCTGATATACATGCTCAATATTCCCAAAATGGTGACCCATGAAACTCAATTAGACACAAGTTATTCAAATGTAAATTGGGCCCGTTACAACAAATTGACGCTTAGGCAGAAATGCAAATTTGGACAAGTGCTCAAAACAAGACATCATGAAACAACTTAAAACTCAAAATTAACGACCTGAGATGTCTTCAAATGTCAAAAAAAAGGTGATGAGTACTTGAAATGCATGGTGGACATTCAAACTTATTTGGGAAAATAGACACAAAAAGCGATCACAGGGCTTCATATTGCAAAATTTTAGCATGGTACTTCAAAAACCCTTACTGCATTTTTCAGTCCCAACAGGAAGCACACATCTTGATGCTTGCATCAGTTTAGGGTGAGATTTCATTTTTATACTATATCTATCAACTCAGGTCATCCATTCTCAGTTTGATTTCTCTTCTTCTATTGTATTATACACATCTTGATGCTTGCATCAGTTTAGGGTGAGCTTTCATTTTTATACTATATCTATCAACTCAGGTCGTCCATTCTTAGTTTGATTTCTCTTCTTCTATTGTATTATATATCCTTATTTAATTTGCATCTATTTCTTGGTACTTACTTTTTCATGTGGCTAGATTTCTATGATGCATTTACTTGTCCATTATCTTTTGGTATATATATTTGAGGCCTTACACATATTTTTCCACACTTTATGTTTGATGCAAAAAGGGGGAGAGATTTTTGTTTTTCCATCAAAGACAAAGGGTGAGTTTGTTGTCCTCTCCCTTAGTTCTTTTCCTAAATGACAAAGACACAAATTGTATGCTTTCCTAAGATAACATGGTTAGGCATTCCCTCAGATTGTGGCTCTTGATGGTATATGGTATGGAGGGTTGATATGTCATTATGACATGATATTGATATTCATTATGAAATGACACTATGACATTGGTGATATGTCATTATGACATGAAATTGATATTCATTGTGGAATGACACTATGACATTGGTAAGACATTACAATGACAGTTGGTGTGGTACCTATAGATCTTATATGTCATTATGTCATGATAAGTTGATATGGTACCTATTGATCTTGGTATGACAACATTAATTTTGTCTCATGATATCTTTGGTATGTCAATCCATTTGGAGACATGAGACTAACACTCTGATAATGTCGACTGCATTATCCGCAACAAGGAGCTTGCAGACATCTTCCTCTATACCAGCTACAACTAGTAAAACCTTATTTTTCTATATTTTTTCTGTGCTAATCATGCATTGACTAATTTTATTGTGTGAATTTTATACACATGGACCTATTTTGTGCACTAATAGATACATGGCCTACACCTGGTACAAGAACCAAGACCAGTAGTAGTGAAGCTCAACCATTTCCTGGAGCAGCCCGTGTTTCTAGTACTGGTTCATTTGCGGATTCATTGTTGTTGACTAAGAAAAATATGATTCTGTTAAAAGTATCAAAGCTTACATGTGCTTTAAAATTGTTATTATTTACAGTGTAATTGTATTTTACTTATACATAACTCATTTTGGACTGATAATCCCATGATGTTTTTGTAGGAAATGATGTTTTTAATGATACTCTTTTTGAAATGACATTGAATCTACTTGGGCCCACCATACATAAAAGGTACATAGCTTCATAATATTCGTACAATATTTTTCTTATCTTCCATTTATTGTACTATATTAAAGTTATGATATCTAACAAAAAAAACATTTCAAAAAAGGTGGAATGAACAGGATGCTAACTTAAAAAATCAGCTCATTAAATCTTTAGAGGACCTCTTTGGAAATAAAACTTTTGATAGTGCTCTAATTCTTAAAAAACAATCCAAACAAATAAAAACTGTGAGGGACCAATATAAAAGGGATCTAAAGGATAACACAAAGTACGATCATCCTCCTATGATTCCACAGATGGAGTGGAATGAAATAATGGAAGATGCAAAAGAGAAAAGGCTAAAGGATAGAGGAATTCAACTAGAAGACGACAAAAGAAGGTATAACATGATATTATTAAGTAGAATGTAATCATGCACTAATTAGTGATATTTGTAAATATATAATCTAACATGTTTCAAACTTTTCATAGACTGCAAGACACATCTAAGAAAAACTCAAAAAAGAAATGATTTCTTAAAAATGCTCTTTGATAAAACTTGTTTGATTAACTTTGTTGGATAATGAAAAAATATTGTTTTAAGTAATTAACTATGAATGTTGCATATTAATATTGAATTTTATGTCATGTTAATGAATATTGTTATGTGTTAATGAATTCTTGATTAGTGTTGTGTATTAATGAATGTTATGTGAATGTATTGATTGAATGTTATAGTTTATAAATGGATGAATGAAGTGTGTAATTAGATGTTAATTGGGAAATTAGATTTATGTTAGGGGGAGGGGGGTGAGGCCAATGAGATTCCACCTTCATGTGGTTGGCCTTGTTAAGTAGAGAATATTGAAGTATTTTCGAAACCAACTGAAGCCAAACTAACATACCTTCATTATTTAATCAATTTCATTCGTTCTAGGTCTTTTCTCATAAGTGCATTTTGAATGTTTCATTGTCAGGCAACTATCAAATAACAAACTAGAAGGGCCAATAGTCAACTTGTCTAGCATGATTCGGCTTCATTTTGTGTAATTATTCTCTTCTTGAAGTGTTAAATCAGTTCCATTGGACTCCCATTTCCTCACATTAAATACATTTGTCTAAGACTAAAATATCTTTATATAAATATTGAATTATTAAGTAGCTTGGAGAGCTTGAAGCAAAATCAGGTCATGAGTTTAATTTAGCACAAGAGTGTGCCACTTGTTGATGCATATTTGTGTTCCACATTCTATCATAATAGACCATTTATTTCATTCTATTTAGTTAAGTTACTATTTTGATTGGTTTTTATTTTGAGACTCCATTCAAGGACCCTGTGCTTAAAAGCATTACTGGCATACCCATTTGTTCTGGTAAGCTTGATGTTCTCAAGAACCATGGATATCTCTTTCCTTGAAAATTGTCTATCTATGATAGGTAATTTCATTTTAGAATCTCGAGCTTACAATTAGTAATGACATGTCCTCTTATTCAGAAGGGGGTGATTTTGACGTAGAATAGAGCAGAAAGATAATAAAAAAGGAGCCTTCTAATATTAATAATAAACATATTCAAGCTTCGTCAGAAATGCCTTAGCATAATAGTACAGTTGGTATGACAGGTATGATATGACAGACAAACTAAAGAGGATTCTACAAGAAACTTGGAATCCACTCAATAAGTTAGCATCATTCAAGGGTCAAGTAGAGTACCTTGACTTTGTAAAGCACTCCCATAACCATGCTCATGAGTTCACTATCACTTTTCCTTGTTGCAATCTCTCCAAGCACCAATACCATCCTAGGCCACCTAGTACATCTAGTGTCCCCACCATGCCAAATCTCCAAATAGACCTCTCACCTTGTTCCCAAAACCACATATCATCTCATCATGGTCTATTCACCATGTTTCAACACCCCACTCACTCTGGTCTATTCAACTCCCACGATTCCTCTCCTGTAGCCCTTCTAGGCTTGTCTTGCAGCCCTTCAAACATAGCATTCTACCATTTTCACAAAAGGTCCCCAAACACCCTGGTGAATTACCTACCTTTCCAAATACCCTTTTTAGAGTTACTAAACCCATGTTAATTTCTTAGTCCTTCATCATTTGAGTGGTGAACACTTCCATTGCTAAATGCTCTTCTTCTAGGCCTAATTAGCCCTCTCCTAAAATAGAAACCCTATCACACACTTACTTCTAGGTCTCCATCACCCTAAAAAGTCTTTACAAAAGACAAAAGACCACTATTTTTCAACTTTGTTTGGTCTTACACACACATCCACACTCCCATTTGATAAAACCTCACCTTTTGGGTTAATAACCTAGGGCTTTATAGAAACTACCCTTACCTGTAAATCACAACCTCAACATTGGTTCTAAAACCTTACCCAACATCCATATAAACATATTTAACCATCAAATACCCCCTCTCTTCATCAGGTATCTTCCAACCACCATTGGTCTTATCAAGTGCACCCTTTCATTGGGTCTTCACTAGGCTTTCCACTACTCCCTCATTATCTAGCACCCTTCCCTACATCCAAAACCATATATAATACAAGGAATACACTAAGGCATCTCCCACCAAACTATAGTGGTCATAGGTGTAGGAGTACCCCTACATGATAGAGGGTTACAACCCTTAATCTGCAAACTATACCCTCAAACAATTAGCTGCATGTCCATCTAAAAGTAACAATTAGCACTGGTAAGTGTTTTTTTATAGAATCAATAGTGGTAGAAAAGCGTATTAGGTACAGAAAGAAGGATGTTTTGTTAAGGAAAGTGGTATTCCTAGATTGAGGGTATTACATAGTGACACCTTAATTGTGGGATCTTCCTAGATTGTTCATGCCTTAACTTTCATGGTGCCAACTGAAAGCAGCTTAAAGAACTAATGGATACTAAAAAACTCAACTACAACCTTACTGAAGAACACAAGAATTGCCACTTTATTTGAAAAAGAAACATCAAATGGAAGGAACTATAGTATTACCCATCTAACTACTACTCCTACACTATGAGTAACATCACTCAAATGGCTACCTTATTCCATTATGCCACTATTCTAACTGAAAGTGCTTACAGTCCTATTTGACTACTAAAAGTAACAACACTAGAAGTAAATCAATCCTATAGATTAGAAAGGGTAAATAAAAACTTTGAATCAGATTTACTAAACAAGCCTCAATCCATGCAACCATTGCATCTGTCATCTTTAATAAATATCGATCTATTTCTCCAATCTTCTCTTTGGCCTTCTTTGAGAGCTCAATGTAGCATTGTTGCACAGATATGAAGTATTTGGGAAGGGTAACAAATTGGAAAACAAGTGTAAGTGTAGTGCTCAATTACAAGTGTTCAATGGGAAAACACGTGTAAGTGTAGTTCTATTAAAAATAATATTTTTGTAAACTTATTTCAAGATATGGAGACTAAGAATCATTAAGGTTGTAACTTTGTCAGTCATTAGTTCAAGATGGACAAGTAGATATGATGTTGGGTCACAACTTCCAAGTTTACTTTTGTTTTGGTCAGGTCTTCAATCACTATATATGGTCTTCTCTTGAAACTTTAGATTGGTTTACCATGACTTACATATGTTGTATCAAAATTAAATACAGGTTTCCCAATTATTGCAGTATAGAGTGTTGCAAATCAACACATGACACAAGTCTTGATAGTTCACAAGGTTATCCAGATTGTGTCTTGTTGTTCTTTGGCATTTTTTTCATAAAAAAGGGAGTGCATGTATCACTTGGAAATTAGGTACATTTGCTAGTATTTCATCTTTTGCTTGGTTTTGTTCTTGATTTGGTGGAAATTACACCTCTGTTGTAGTGTGGTTTCTTGCCTCATGCACAATTATAACAATAGTATATCATTCTATAGTAAATGAATTTTTATTTATGAAAATCCTGATTTTGGTCAATATAGCAGTACTATGGTCATTTTCATAGTGTTATTGATTTTATTTTGATTGGTTTTGTTTGCTACATTGAGTGTCTCTCCTTGGTGGGTTCTCAAAGGTCACAGTGGTGTTGATCAACTATTCTTGACAATGACATGTTCAATCTATATCAGTGATGATTACAATGTTTACAATCTCGATTAAGGATGGATAGTTTTCTATTATTTTGACCTTCTTGCTTGAGGTGAATGTTTGTTGGAAAATGTAGTTGTCTGAGATGTAGTCTCTAATATTATGACTTGGTGACATTGTATTTTTGATAACATCATATGAAGCTAGTGAGCAATGTCAAAATCAACAATGATGATGAAACTGTGTTCTGATATTTTATTTTTGACAGTAGATTGTTTAACCTTTATTGTATCTTTAGGGGAAGCACATATCTTCATGCTTGCATTAGTTCAGGGGGAGCTTTCATGTTTATACTATATCTATCAGCTCAGGTCATCCATTCTCAGTTTGATTTCTCTTCTTCTATTGCATTCTATATCCTTATGCAATTTGCATCTATTTCTCGGTGCTTACTTTTTCATCATGGCTAGATTTATATGGTGCATTTACTTGTCCATTATCTTTTGGTATATATATTTGAGGCCTTACACATATTTTTGCACCCTTTATGTTTGATGCAAAAAGGGGGAGAGATTTGTGTTTTTCTATCAAAGATAAAGGGGGATTTTTTTGTGCTCTCGCTCAGTTGTTGTCCTAAACGACAAAGGCACAAATTGTATGCTTGCCTAAGATAACATGGTTAGGCATCCCCTTAGATTGTGGCTCTTGATGGTATATGGTATGGAAGGTTAATATGTCATTATGACATGATATTGATATTCATTGTGAAATGACACTATGACATTGGTGATATGTCATTATGACATGATATTCATATTCATTGTGGAATGACACTACAACATTGGTAAGACATTATCATGATAGTTGGTGTGGTACCTATTGATCTTATATGTCATTATGTCATGATAAGTTGGTGTGGTACCTATTGATCTTATATGTCATTATGTCATGATAAGTTGGTATGGTATGACAACATTAATTTTGTCATATGATATCTTTGGTTTCATCTCAAGATGCTACTTTATTGACCAAATTCCACTTCACACAATATTTTACAATTTTATTGATCTTGATTAGTTATTGGGATAAATAGTTTGTTGTCTTTAATGAAACAACATGTTGATAATATTGTTTATTTAATTTGGATATTGGTTATAGACCAATATGATCTCAGGATGATGGTCTTTTTTGATTGGGATATACTTGAATTTTTAGTAGACTTTTGTGTTATATTTTGACAGGGTTGACAGATTTTCCTTGAATAGGATGGTAGCTTGAACTAGATTGGCATTGATGAAAATTAATTTTGATATTCTTTCTATATACTTGGCCTTATCTTTCAGGCATTTAGTCGATAGTTAATAGGTATACAAGATACATAATTTTATTCTTGGCATAGTTTGGTTTCATTGTTCATAAGGCATTTTACATTTTGTCATTTGATATAATTGTGTATCCTTGTTATATTTGAGGTATTTACATCTTATTTCTCCTTGGCACTAATAATACATTATTATCTTATCACTTCTTATTGATAAGTTATTCTTGACTTATTATATACAAGATAATTAATTTGTTAATAACATAATGTAAATGAGGATTACATTTGTCAAGTGATAAGGTGTTAATTAGTTGCAAAGAAAATAGGATGATGACCTTGACATATTCGAGTGGCTAGCAAGATGGTTTTTGACTTTGGACATTAAGTCATTATGCATAATTTTTGTTAATCATGGGCATACATTCTATCAAAATTTTATTGGTTGTCAACATTATGAAGATGTTCAAAAAGAAACATACACGATGTCTTGATTTCAAAGGCATCATGAACAACATTATTGTGTTTAGTTTTGACAGTGGTATAAACCCATGGAAGAAAGGATACCTAAAATCAAATCAAATATTCATCATGAGTATCGATTAAGGCATACTATTATTATTTTATTTTGGCACTTTGGCCATATGAGTGAACCCTATCCGTTCCATTGTTAGGGAATGAGCTTTCTAATCATAGTGTTTGTTTTGAAGGCTGGTTGTTGAGAAGAACAATGAATTTGAGCTAAAAATGAGAATTCAGTTGAAATGGTGGCATGGTGGTTACTCCAACTGATTTCCTCATGCCTAGTAACAATTTTTTGTTTTGTTTTTCTGAAGGATTTTCACCACGGTTGGTTGGAAAAATTGTTTGTGAATGAAAAAGTCTTGGTGCTATTCAATTAACAGTAATTTAGTTTTTGAAAAGTGGTAGTTTTTCTTTTTGATGAACAATTCAGAAGTTTCTTTCTCTCTACTCTATTTTCTATAAAAAGGGCTTTCATTTCTTCTATAATAGGGTAATGAGAATAGTAAAAAGAGAAGAAAAAGGTTTTTTTTTTTTAAGAGAATACTCTTGAAGGTTTTTTCATTTTCTAAAATGTGAAGTATGAAATGGGATGTGAAAAGTAAAGATGTTTTTGTTTTGGAAGTAACATGTCTAAGGATTTTTCATGATTGAAAGATATATTGGGTATCTTGAAGAAATTTTTACAAGGTTTTTCATTTTGAATGAGGTTTACAGGTCTGTTAGAAAAGACCTCTTCTTATTCAAAAAGTTTTTATTGTGAAGGGTTTGAAGGAGATTGTTGTCTTTGGAATTGTTGTATTTGACATTGTTGGGTTCTATGATCGAGTAGCATATCTGTATGTTCATATAATTGTGGAGATTCCTATTTTGTCAATACCCAATTGTAAATGTTATTTTTGATATCATGCATGGTCTGTATACCTCATGAGGTGTTCTTCAACCATTATGGTGTGTACATTTTGTGACCTCATATAATCTTGAATCTCAAGCCTAAAGAGATATTCAGGGAGGTGATATATTGAGAAATAGATCTCATACACTACTTATTTGGAATTCAATATTGTTTTTCCAAAGAGGCATTTTAGATTTCTAGTGAGACATGTTTTATGTAGCTAGTAAGGCTTTTCCTGTGAGAAATTTATGATGAAGCCAGTGAGACACTTTTCGATTGGTTTGTCATCCCTATGGGGGTTTTCCACTCATTAAAATCACTATTATAATTTTATTGTGAGCATTGTGTTTTGGATGTTGATGTGTGATTCTATTTCATCATACTTGTTGATATTAAAAGATTATATTAAGTTCATATGCAATTCTGATTTATTCTTGAAAAAGTTGAGTTGTAAATTAAATTGTGTAGTAACATTGATTCACCCCCTCTCAGTGTTCTATGTACTCCAACATGGGAATCCTATGACAGTCTAATCAGGTACACATTGAAATAGAATTTTTTTTCAATACTTGGAGATAATTGAGCTAGGAAAACAAGCTTGTATGGAATTTCTCCAGTTTATTACCCTTGATAGACATGCCATATTTGAAGTCTTATCCAATATATTTTAAAAGATATGCATGTATTTACAGATGATTATGTCTGATTGGCACATTAATATAAATGATAACATGACTATAAAGTAATGGAAAACATGTAACTTTTCATTTACTGAGATTTATATTTACCATGAATGATTTCTTGATTGTTAATTTTCCAATTGTGTGATCATATTATGTACCATTATGAAAAAACTTTTGCTAGTAATAGTCACATGTTGATAAATAGCAGTTGTGAAATATTCCTTTATGTTTGTTTTTTCACATTTGGACCATTGTGTTTTTGACAGGCATGAGGAGTGTTGCATGGAGGTATATCAGCCTTCATTGCTAAGAGTCTTGGAAGTCTTGGTGCGCTTGTGGCCTCTGGATTCCAGCCAGTTGTAGGATTGGATCTTAGTACCAGTCATCTTTTCCCTACTCCAATTGGTTTGGAGATTGAGGCAAAAGCAACCCCAGTTCATATTGGGTGCAGGTTACATGTATGTTGAATTTTTTTTTGCTCCTTGATTGTTTCTCACTTATCATATTCATGTCTTTTTGAGACCACAATTCAAAACCTATATATTATGCATACCATAGAAGGCATACATAATTCCATTTCATGTGTGAGTTTGTCCACCTAGGTTCTCTCTTTTGTTAAGTTATCTTTTCTCATGTGTCTAAGATCTGAATAAGTTTCTCTTGGACTCTTCTCTTCTTTGCCCATTATCACTTGGCCCTTTCTACATCTTCCTTTTGGATCTTTAAATCAAATCTTTACATATCTCCCTATCTAACTTCACATTTAATTAGTGGGGGTTCTCCTCATGCTATAAAAAGGATAGCAATTGGTCAGTTTCTATCGAGATCAAAAATTCTTTGAAACCTTTGCGCTCAGCCTATTTAATTTCAGAGATGATATTAAGGTGAGTTCCTTTAGTTTTCCAAGAAATTTAATAGAACAATAAAAGTCACTATTTACAATTTAGAAGCTCAAACTTTGATCTATATATCTATCTTTGTAATAGTTAACCATATGAGCTTCAACAGTTTTTCTACAACCTGATTAAACTTGACGGTTGCATATCCAAAACTTTCAATTCTATTTTTCCTGAAAATCAATCTTCCAACACTGTCTTTCTAGATGATTGTTTTCTAATATATTTTTTCCTTCTTTCAATTTATAATCATTTTTTCCTCAATTTTATTCTAGACAGGATTATTTTGAGATTTCTATTGTTACGAGCATGACAACTCTTCTGAGTTGATCAGATTGGGAAAAAAAATTTAACCTCACATACTACTTGGAGTAAACAATATCTAGAAAGTAGGCATTTGCCCAATTCTTTGTAGAAGTTGACCTCCTTGAAGTTGCATTTTGGCCCTTTGTTCAAATTCTTTTGTCTGACATGGCTACTTAGTATTGTCATTGATCATGTAGAACCTGTAGTGAATAATCTCCTATGCAGAGGGAAGCTTTTTAGTACCATTGTTGAACTTGTCATAGATTATGTGCTTCTAACAACCCAAAATTTATAGCTGCCAAATTTTGTAACAATAACTCCAAAAATTTGTTGAACAAGATGGTTGACATATGAAAGAGAAATCAACTTATTGTAAAATATCATAAATCAAGCATCTTATAACGTTATGAATAAGTAATTTGAACATGAAAACTCTAATTGATAGTTGATGTTATGCTTATGCTACTGAAATTCAAATATTTCTTTTCTGTGTTACCTTTGTATATGCATTATTATGTTTGTGATTTCATTAATTATTAATTAGATTGAAATTGATGTCATTTATTCATTCAAGTTGTAATCTGGCTACAAACTAGTTATTTAGTTCTTGAAATAACATGTTTTTGATCTAGTCATTAGTCCTTTAAAATTGTGTTTGCATCTAATTTTTGGTCTTTGTTTCATCTACTAAAAATGTTGCCTTGTTTGTGCTGAAAATGATTGGTACAGTTGCAGGTCCACCTGTACCACACATTGAGGCTTGCCTTGAGTCTATTCCTGATATGGGATATGATGCACTTTCACAAGTGCCATGTGGAGAGGTCTACATACGAGGCAAAACCTTATTTTATGGTTATTACAAGCATGATGACCTTACAAATGAAGTTATGATTGATGGATGGTTTCATACAGGTAAGTGTGTTTTCTTGGGGTCTTTAATTTTCTCTAGTTATTACATTTGTAATACAACTTGAAAAATATTTATTGGATATGGTTGATGTAATTTATGTTAGATGATGTGTTGAATATCATAATATATGAATCCAAGGTTTTGTTCAAAGTCTAAAATGTCAGTTTGACGTACTAGGTCATATTGGGGAGTGGCAGCCAAATGGAGCACAAAAACAAAGTATGCAAAGTAACACAAATACCTGAAGATAAATATCTAGACTAATCACCGACCATGATGTCATTGGTGATTAATCTAGATTTTTATCTTCAGGTGTTTTTTTTAACATTCCATATTGGTCGAACATTCAACTAACTTTGGTTGAAACCCTCACCAACAATGGTCTACATATCGACCATAATGTGTCAAAATTCAACATCATGGGTTTGGCATCCTGGTCGGATGGCCCAAACATTTTGACCGACATTGGTCAAAATTTCATCGAATAATCTAGTCAATTGCAGATATCAATTTTGACCGAGACTGGCATAGATCATTCGACATGAACAATGATGTGTCACAATTTCGACTAGTAAAAAAGTGACAAAGCCATTGGTGGATTATTCGACGCATTTGGGTCAAAAAAATTGACTAATTAAAGGTCAAAATTTGACACAAAATGTATTAGTGAAATTATCTATCCAATGGACATATAGTGAATCCAGGGTGCATATTTTTCCGAATTGGGGCACTTTTTAAAATCGGGGACATCGGGCATCAAAATTATTGTTTTACATTAGGGCATCAAAATGGAACAATTTCTACATAGAGGTATCACATTATAAGAAAAATGACATTAGGATCATATCAGCATCATATCGGCATCATATCAACATCATCATATCAGGGATTGACATCGGAGCATCATCATCCATATCACATGAGATCAAACATCAAATCAACATTAGACTTTAAACATCAGGTATTCTTTGAGCCACTGTGCTTCGCACATTGACTCAAAGAGGAGCACTTGTAGACACCATAAATTGGTCAACCAAAATTTACATGGTCAACCAAAGTCAAAAGGGGTCAAATCAAGTCAACATCATGTATTAATTAACAAAGCCATTAATTAATAAAATTTAAGCCAAAGGGGATTAATTAAACTATGTAATTGATTAAATCAATTAGTTATATAGTTCAATTAAATAAATCAAATGCAACCCATCAAATCCCCTTACATGGGTAATTTAGTTAAATTGGTTGAATTAATTAAATCCTAATTACTTTCAACAAAGGGGACAAGGAGTCAAATAGCCAATAAGAAGAAAGGATTGAGAGCACATGGATCACTCAAAAATTTTCTATCCTCACCACTCATTTAGGATTTTCTATCCTCCCCACTCCTTTTGTCACCTTGTCCCCCTATTTGAAACGCATCACACAACCTTGACCTCAACCCTACTTTGACCTTGGTTAATAAAACTCACCCCCTACCCTTGGGAATTCCTATAAATAGGAGGATTTTCTTAGTGTAAACTTACCAATTCACATTTAGAGTAAGAATCCACATTTAATTGCATGTTGAATTGCGCATTTAGCATTGAAGCATTCTTGAGTAGTATCATCATAATGAAAAATTCATCCATGTTTACATAGATTTTGAGCATAGAATAGGGCAATTAAACTTAACTTGCATACATTTTCATATTAGATACATATTTTCACCATTCTTAGCATAATTCTCATTATAGGGGTTGTCACTTTAGGATTCTTTTCAAATAAGAGCATTCTTTTAGTCCTTCTAGCCAGAGATCCATGAGATGCTCTTAATTGTCTTTCACTTTCAAAATTGACTAACCTAGTTAGATCTTTCAAAATTGATTGAAAAGTATGTTAAACTAATGTTTCATGCAGGTTTGTGAATTGCACATGTTTACAGACTACATTTGGTGCCCACCATGGCGCTCAAGCCTCACATTCAAACATTGATTTTGAAGTGTTCACACTGGATATTCTAAAAAATAAGTAGATTCTCGCACTTGGTACAAAGAAGCTTGCACTTGGTACCAATATTCTTGCACTTGGTACTAAGTGTCTCGCACCTAGTACTAATTTTCTCACACCTGGTTTGTCAATTCTCATACTTGGTTTGCATATTATAGCATTCAGTCTATAGATTGTAGCATCTGGTATGTGAAAGCTCACACTTGGTCCATCAAAGATCGCACTTGGTTTGTGAAAGCTCACACCTGGTCTGTGAAAGCTCACATTTGGTCCTAAGAATCTCACACCTATTCCAAATAAGTTTACATTTGGTTTTGGATGTTAAACAAGCTCTATTTGAGGGTTATGTTGTGAATTTTTATTAATTTCATCATTTAGTGAAGTTTGCATGATATTTAGGAAGGTTTTCATATCATTTACGAAAGTTTGAATATTATTTAGTAAAGTTTGCATCGCATTAGGGAAATTTGCATGTCCTTTAGGGAACTTTGCATGAAATTTAGAGAAATTTGCATATCATTTGGAAAAATTTGCATCTCATTTAGTAAAATTTTCATATCATTTTGAAAATTTTGCATATCATTTAGGAGATTCTGCATAAACATTTGGTAAATTGTGAGTTGCATTTGATCAATTCTGAGTTGCATTTAGTTTGTTCAGAGTAGCATTCCCTCTTTTCTGAGTTGCATTCGATCTATTTTGAGTTGCATTTGGTCTATTTTGAGTTGCATTTCGTATGTTTTGAGTTCCATCTGGTCTATTCTGAGTTTCATCTGGTATGTCCTGAGTTGCATTCGGTTTGTTCTACATTGCATTTGGTTAATGATAAGAAAAATCAAATTCAAGTTGTATAAGTGATAAATATAATAATTAATTGATGTTTTTGATGAATTGCAGATGAATAAAGGGATCTAATCCAGAAAAACTCGGAAATCAATATAAAAATCACCCAATTATTATCAAGAGAAAGAGCCAAAAAGGCTATACAAAGATGCAAAGTGATTAGAATTAGCAATTGAAGCCAAAACTTTGGAAGAAAGAATTCAATCACATAATAGGTATTGTAAGATTATTAACCTTTATCAAGCTTTCTATAACATGCCATATATTCCTTTAGACAATTCTCCCGTTTGAATATGATACATCTTAAAGTTCAAAAAGAAAAGTGTAGAGCACCAGATTATTGGAAAGATAAGAAGCTAAAATATTGAATGATTATGCTAAGCAAATACATAATGCAAACATAGTGGAAAACTTAGAATAAGAAGAGAAAGCATACGAAATTACATCAAAATTATCAAACTAAGTTTTCATCTTTGGCTTAAATATTTTTTCATTCATTTGAGGTTGATTTGGTTTTGATTTTACTTCACTTTGTTCACTTGGTTGTTGAACTAACATTTTGGGGAGAAAAATTTGATGTTAAGGAGCTAGAACAATCACCACTAGGTGAGTATACAAAAAGAAAAATAAACAAAATCATAAATGTGCCTAGCCTTTTCGAGCATCAAAATGAGGTATTCCTAAATCCTTATGCATTTTTTTTAAAATTGTGGTAATTTCATTGATACATATAGCTTAAGGTAAAAGAGAAAATTGAAATATTGAGTGAAGCATTAGAGATATGTACTTCACCTATTGGTGAATCAAAATCCTTGACATGAAAAATTTGGGATAGAAAGGAGCTAAGTAATGAACCAAACACCTGATTAAGCCTCCTTGTTTGTGGATAAAATGTGCTAGTTATATGCTCTTCACTCTTTGGGTGAATCAAAAATCCAAAAACACTCTAATCCCACTAGATTAAGAAGCTTGGAATGAAATTTGTTAATAGTTTTTGGAAGTTAAGAATTAGTAGGGATATCCTCTTCATCCTTTGGGTGAATCAAAATCCTAAACCACCAATTGATTTCATTTCTTTCTTTCAATATACTTGCTAGATCTTTAGTGGGCCTCCCTCCCGAGATTTTCCTTATCGAGGATGATGAGAGGGAACGACTCAAGTGGGATACAACCATTTTAGCCATGGTAATCCAAACCACTATAAAATAAAATACATTCATCCTTAATGGAGTGAATGACATAAAGGTCTCGGAATCATACCTCCTCTAGTAGTCCTTCGGGATTGCACAAAATCATGTTTTTATGCATGTGGGAGGCCTCTATAATGGGAGGCTACTATATAGTGGGTGCAAAATATAGTTCATAAACCTGCAATTCACAAAGTTGCATGAAACATTAATTTAACATACTTTTCAATCAAATTTGAAAGATCTAACTAGGTTCATCAATTTTGAAAGTGAAAGAAAATTAAGAGTGTCTCATGGATCTCTAGCTAGAAGGACTAAATGAAATCTATCAGCTATAAAGCATCCTCAAGTGACAACCCCTAGAATGAGAATTATGCTTTGAATGATGAAAATATGGATCTAAGATGCAAATGTATGCAAATTAAGATGGAATGCCCTATTCTATGCTCAAAATCTATGTAAACATGGATGAATTCGCCATTATAATGATACTACTCAAGAATGATTCAATGATAAATGTATAATTCAATATGCAATTAAATGTGAATTCTTACTCTAAATGTGAATTGGTAAGTTTACACTATGAAAATTCTCCTATTTATTGGAATTCCCAAGAGTAGGGGTGAGTTTAATTAACCAAGGTCAAAGTAGGGTTGAGTTTAAGGTTGAGTGATGGGTTTTGAATTGGGGGACAAGGTGACAAAAGGAGTAATGAGGGTAGCAAAGCCTAAATGAGTTGCGAGGATAGAAAATTTTGGAGTGATCGATGTTCTCTCAATCCTTTTTTTCTCATTGGATATTTGATTGTTTGTTCCCTTTGGTGAAAATAATTAGGATTTAATTAATTCAACCAATTTAATTAAATTAGCCATGTACGGGGATTTTATGGGTTGCATTTGATTTATTTAATTGAACTATATAACTACTTGATTTAATCAATTACATAGTTTATTTAATCCATTTTGGCTTAAATTTAATTAATTAATGGCTTTGCTAATTAATCCATGATGTTGATTGATAATCCTAAAGGATCATAAGTTTTTCATTAGTATACAATGAAATAGTTTTTGAACCATTGGTTACATGATCACTAAGTGACAGCAAGCAGACAAGTGTAGAGGTCACCAAAATAGACAAGAGCAAAGGTCACTAAAACAAACAAGTGCAGAGGTCACCAAAATAGACAAGTTCAAAGGTCACCGAAAATGTCTTAGCACAGTGGTCACCAAAATTAGTGAACACTGAAAGACAGTTCACAAAGTAAAATGAGAGCACAATTCACATAGTAACCTGACAAATAGTTTACAGAGTAAACCAAGCACAAACTATAGAGCATACCAAGCACCAGTCTACCAAGAGATAGGTTTATTCCTGAGAAAAGTGGATCTGAGATACACATCAGATAAAGCACTTAAGTTTTAAATATAGCTTTATGATTATCTGTAAAACCATTTCTTGAGTAACAAGTAAAGCATATGTAATTTTTTTAATCAGTTTAACTAGTTGTAAACATGCAAACTAGGAGATCAAGGTCAAGTTGTAAAATTTTGATCATAGAGTTTTTCTTGTAAAGCATGAAACCTAAATAGGTCAAAACCTTTGTATATATAGATGTATAATCAATCAAAATGTGATGATTGTAGCCATAGCAAACATCTATGGATCAAACAGAGAGTTTCATACAAAAGGACACAAAAGGAAGAATTCAGTTATGAAGAACTAGATTCAAGGCTACCGAGCAGAACAAAGGTATTAATCAATCACAATTAGTTGATACCTTATTTTGAGAACTTAAAGGATCTATATTCAGCAATTCAATATTGTGATACCTTATTTTGAGAAATTAAAGGATCTGTATTCAATAATTCAATATTGCAAGTTATCAAGTCAACAAGTATTTTTTACTACTCTCTAACAATTGTAGCAAATAGAAGAAATCCTTTAAGAAGGTGGACTTAACAATCTTATTGTAAATATATTAACTGAGTACACACTTAACATTATTGTTGAAATCTCTTAATAGAGTAGACTTAACAAGTCTAAACATGTTACTCCTAACAGGGTAAGATCATCAGAAGTGATCACACTTGTAGCCTTAACCGGCACCTTCCGTTATGGAGATAGTGAAGCTTTGTGGGGTAGATCTGCACCATAGTTTTTACCTTCTAACAGGGGTTTTCTACGTTACCAATTCTTGTGTCGTGTGTAACTAATTTTCATGAATATTTCTATGAATGATTACATGCAATTACATTTATGTTTTGATATTACATGCATAAGGTAGAAAAGAAATATGGTTAGTAATGCAAGAAAGGATAACTAAGGTTAATTCATAGAAAAATTTAAGGGTATTGATTCACCCCTCCCCTCTCAATACACACCATTCAATTATTCCAACAATTGGTATCAGAGCTAGATCTATTATTTGGAAAAGTTTAAATCACTTGAGAGAAAAGATCATATAATGGAAAGGTATAATCTTGAAAATAATATTCAGAATCAGAAGTTAGAGATAAAGATCTTCTTTTAGAAATACAAAGAAGAAAGAAACAAGATAAAATAATTATTGGTTGAAAGAAAAGCTATGGCATCTCGCTACAATGAAACTAGCTATCATGAAGAAGAGATACCTGATTTATTTGATTCATCAAGACCTACATCTGGTAATACATCTGACACATCAGAAGGAAGCATTACAAGTCTGAATGAAATAAATCAACATCTGACTGAACAAGTAAAGGTATTGCAAATCGGTTAAGATACACAGATGGTAAGAATTATTGATTTCATGAATAATGCTAGACAAGCTAAACAAGAAACATGATTAGCTATTAATGATAGGAGGAAGATCACTGCAAATTTGCAAGAGAAAGAATCTAAGATACAAAGACTAACAAAACATCACATTTAGATAACCAATCAAATAGTTCTTAAGAGTCATGAGTCCAACTGAGTGAAAAAAGAACTCAATGGGGAATTGGAAGCTATTGGTGAACTAAGAGAAGAAAATGAGAAACTAAAGCATAAAGCTAAGATTCAGCAACAACATAGTGATATGATCAAGAAGGATGAAGATAGTACAAAAAGATTGGATGATTTTCTGAATGGACAAAGAAGACTCAAAAACAATACCAGTTTAGGGTATACCGAGCATGGAGAATCATCAAACCAATTTGATCAAATGAATTTATACACAAATCCAAGAGAAAAGAAGAAGTCATGCAATCTCTGTGGAAAACCAGTGCACACATCAAATGTTAGCAGGAGAAAAGAAAAAGGTATTCACAAGTCTACTTCTACATTCATAGGTAATTTTTATAACTATAACAAGCATGGACACAAAGCATATGAATGCAGATCTAAGGTAAAAAAACCAAAGAAGGAATCCTACATGGAAAAATATTGTCCTACTTGCAAAATGCATGGCCACACATCTCATGAATGTAGGAAAAAGAAAAATAAAGTATGGAAACCAAAAGAACAAGAAAATTCTTATAAACTGAGAAGAGTCGGTAACTCATATGTTTGGGATTACAACACATGGGTAAATTGCATAGCATGTGGTAGATATGGACACATAGCTGAAAACTACATGTCAAAATGGATAGGAAGATCAAGGAAATGGACTAACTCCATAATGGAATGCTTACACTATCATAAGGTAGGTCACATACACAAGGACTGCAAAGACCGAGTGACACAGTCAAGCACTTTTGCAAATGGAATCACTATTGAAGATATCAGGAGAATGAGAAATAAAATGTGGAAGAGAGCTTCAAAAAATGATAATGTTGGACCAAGCAATACAATTGGTGACACCTCATCTAATGGATTATGTGATTCCACCACCCCCACCTAAGCAATACAAGTATGGAACTGCACTATACAAAGATATATTTCACATCAATCACTAGTACATTTAACCCCTATTTTTGACCTAAATTTTTGACGAGGCATTATATTTATTTGTCTTGGTCAGATTATAGAAGGAAAATTTTGATTTTTTAAAAAGTAATGCTTGTGTTCATCGTAATTTTGATGAACACCCATGTTCATCGAAATTATGATGAACACGAGCATTAATTAAAAAAAAGAAAGATATCATTTCATTATGTTTTCTTATGCATTTTAGAGACCATGGAGGGCACAAATTAGGGTGGAAGAAGTGAGGGTACAAAGGTCAGTGAGGGCATAGGTAAGATCTACACCCACTCCAAATATCTCTAAATGTTGGCAAAGGCTGTAGGATTACATTTTCTAGTTTCATTTAGTAAATGTTCCATATTAGGGAAAATTCATTCTTTTTTATTTTCACCACAATATGGAAAGATATTTTATTTACTTCCAGATCATATTTATCTCAATGATAGATATCCATAAATTATCTCAAAACTTAGTTGTTAAGTTTTATTATGTTCTTTGTTGAGATAATCGGGAGATCGATGAATTTTCTACCAGGGAGATACATCCAACCCTATGGTGATATAACTTAATTCATCCCATACATATTTTAGAATTCCTCTTTTTTCACAGATAGAGGGTGCTGGAATACGACTCAATGTCTTCTGAATAAATTTATCTTTTGCATAGCGTATTTACCAAGAACAATTGTGGCTCCAATAATTTGATAGAAATCATTATTTCCCTTGCTTTAAAGGATGGTTATGACTTATTATTCTTGTTCTCTTACTTGGCGCAAACTTGGCTATTATTTCCATCTCTACTTTGCATACATGACTACTCGAGAAGTTGCAACAAAAACATTACCGGTGCCACATCTACACTGGAAAAGGGTTTATATTCATTTTGTATTCATCCTGTACTGTTGATTACAATTTTTGGAATCATACTTCTTTGAGGCAATTTCTTAATATGTTTGTAGACTGTGAAGATACTAATAGTAGTGGAAACTAGCCAGTTGGGACAGTATAAATTGACATATATCTTCTTCCAATCATAGTTAAAATGATTCCATCGTTTATAAAAAAATAGTGTATATCTCTATTTGGAGGATACAATCTTATATCTCCTTTTATATTAAATCTTTTTCATTATTTTAGAACCTCACTAGACTGAATAAATTGCCTCTGGAATCCTTTGAAAATCTACATACTTCTAATCATATGATCAGAGAGGCAAAAAAAAAGTGGCTCTGATAAATTCATCCAAAGATGCAGATATCCATTACCAAATAAAACCTCATCTACTTTCTAAAAATGAAACTGACAGGCTACTAAAAATTGCCTATCCTCTCATTCCTGAAAACATATCAAATCAATTGTTGAATATTTGTAATTCAGCATACATGTACACTTCCATTTAGAGAATCATAAGTTCCAACTTGTTTGAGTTGATACTCTTTTGGATGAAAGATATAAATTGTCGAAGTGGGCCTCTGACTGATTTATCATTGTGCAAGCAATATATTTGTATAAATTGGATTTACTTTTGGCTTGGCAAAAGTATCAAACGGACTAGTAGAAACTTGGAAATCGATATAGGAGGTCCTTGTAGTACATATAATTGTATAAACTATTTATTTTAGTATAGGGATGTTCTAGGTGTAACATATTAATTTGTGAAAAGGGCTACTTGGATTGTAACATATTAATTTTTTGTATTGAAACAAGGAATATTTTATGTTTTCCATGCTATATCACTGCTTTGATAGTGAAAGGCTTTTGAAATTTGCAATGAACATGGTACTTATTGTCTTATAATAGTCGTCTTATCATTAATTACTCTTTTTCTACAGGAAGTAGTTCATCAATTTTCTTTCTGGATTGAAAACTTTCATTAGCTAGAGCATCCATATTTCCCATACTTGCAAACCAAATTTAGAGCTAGGGCTGAAGGTGAGTGATAAAATAATGGTGTTTGTATTTTCTAATAGGTTTCGTGTATGCTGCAATACAATTGTTATATAAGCTTGAATTTTGTTTGATACCTTTCTTTTCTATCTTCACCAAACTATCACAGATCATCTAGTGTTCTAAAATTTAAAGTAATTAAGCATTTTGTATGGATTCCAGATTGAGGTATAAAACCATTTACTTTGAAAAATATAAACTCATACTATTAATACTAAAGTCACCAAAACAATCTAAAATTACTATACAACTTCTCTAGAAAAAGATGAACAATTTTATTCAGGTATATGGATGTTGTCAATGAGGGCCCCAAAAGTTATTTTATTTTATTACAAACTCTATTCTCTTTTAGGAACTCCTCATAACACCCATTGCTGCTCTTTACTTTCTTTTTTTCTTATCAGTTTAATTCCATTTTAACAGTCAAAGTTCACTATTTCTTATTTTATATTAATGTATGTAGTGAAATTGTAAGCTTTCCTATTTGAGAACAATAATAGGGATTTCAAATATAATTATGTAACAGTCAAATTATTAAACAGAGGTACTGAAACAAAGAATGAATTTTATAGAAAAAATGGAAATATTAACAAAAACATAACCATAATGATGCATCCAAAATACATACAAGTAGTGTTGATCATTATGGTTGTAATGGATAGATTAAAACAAGTATTGAAGGGCTTCTTTCCACTTGTTAGTTGTTTTAGGGTTTCTCTTTAGACTTAGGGGTACAAGTGTACATTGATCCATCTCATATCTCCTACCATTTTTAGAACATATTTTTCCTTCTCTTCTTTATTCTTAGAATTCATAACCATTCTTTACCATTGTCAACTTTTCTATTATTATGAATCTTGATCAATCCATTATATACCAGAATGTAAAAAAATCCTGTGACAGATTAAAAGATATGGATTGTACCTCTTTCAGTAGCACACCTCCCACATCTCCATCTCCATCTTCATATTCAATCAAAATAGAAAACTAGTAGTCAGTTTGAACCCTCATTCACATGGAATGTAATGTTTCTTCTAGGATACTTGCATTTTGTCCTGAAAGATTAGCTTACAAAGAGTTAATGATAACAAATTTCCCCAATCCATAGTAATTATTTGGACAATATTTCTAGGTAGGAAAAATTGTCTAAATAATTACAAATAATTGGTTGAAGTTTTTCACAATTCATAATGTAGTATGTCAAATATTTGTTATGTTTTTAAAATTGATTGTATATGTTTTTGAATCCATATTTTCAATAAGGTTTAGCAATTCATCTTCTTTAACCATCACATTCAATGATAGAAGAAAATAGATTGTTAAATATGACTGAAAATGTCCATACAAAAACATAAACATAAAACTTTTCAAAGTCCATGTAACAATGGTGGAAAGAAAAATCTTTTCAAAGTACATGTGACAGTGGTGGAAAGATTGTTTAGTTTCTGAGTAAGTGTGTATTTTTGTAGCAACATTATTTTAAACACCATTAAATTTCTACAGTCCATGATAATTGTTAATCAAGTTTAGCCAGTCTTGGACAACCACACCCAACAATCTGAAAAGATAGATTGCTAGATAGAAAATGTTCATACATAAACACACACACAATTGATTCCTGAAACAATCTTCTGAATATTACCTCACATTTTAAATCTCTTGAAAGCTTTACACAAGAAAATAAAAGAACATGATTGACTAGAGGCTTCTAATTGTAATTAAGAAGAATACTCTCTATTTTCTTCAATGATCACTGTCAGCAATGTATCATTTGAAAATAAAAATGAATCAATTAAAAACATACACAATTGATTTCAAAAACAAGATTAACTTCCATTTTAATCTTAGAATTAGAAATCCATGCATAA
The DNA here is from genome assembly GCA_018584345.1 of Thuja plicata. Lineage (NCBI taxonomy): Eukaryota > Viridiplantae > Streptophyta > Pinopsida > Cupressales > Cupressaceae > Thuja > Thuja plicata. The sequence goes on from MU227430.1 coordinate 212,523, forward strand.
GATTATAAATAGTGTGAATTCCTTAGTGAGATGATTAAGATTTTTATTTTTTTTACGATCCAAGAGGCAGTTTTTTCTTAATTGCATTTTCATGTAATCCATTGGTAACATGATTGTCTCTAAGAACTAGTGTGCATCCACCATTAGTGACTTCCTCAACATCTGGGCTTGAACTCAAGAGTCTGAAAGGTATGGATTAATTTTTGAATTTTGAGTCTTGTCAATTCAAATTCAATAATGATTACCATAAATGTTTCATCCGAGTGTACATGGAAATCATTATTCTCGAACCTAATATAACGTAAGGATCATTATTTTCTTCTTTGGGCCTTATGAATGCTAAATTTTTGAATGAGGAAAACAATTCTCAAACCTAATATTAATAGAAAAGATAGACAAATTATCTTTGGTTAGAAAATTTTATATCATTAAATAATAATACGGTTGTGGTTGACCATTGTATTCTTTTCCAAGCCTTATGAACTCAAATGTCTTTTCCGAGCATTGTGAAGTCAAATTTAGTTATTTTTACGGTTAATATCTTATTAGTTATTGTGCATGTAACCTAAGTTGTTCCATCCCTTATAAAGTTACTTTATGTATTATAGTATTGATAAAAGAGCTATCTCATTATCACATTTCTTTCTTACAAGAAAATGGGGCATAGTTTCCAAGTAGATATAGAGTTAAAGAGGATGGAAGAAGTCACAGTGTACTTATTTTTCAAATAGGTGAAAGTTTCCATCTATTTGTGGCTCTATGATATCTAGTGTTGTCATGACCAGATAGATCAATAAGATTGCAACTTATTTAATTTATGAAGAGAATTGATCATCATTGTTTTCTAAGGCTGTTTGACAGAAAATAAATTATGATTGGAAGCCATGATCAATTTGGTGTGATATTCATGATTAATGTAAATTTTACAAAAGGTAGAGATTAGAGTTAAGATGATCAAAACTAATGTTGTTGAGTTGGGGAAAGGATAATAAGAAGTTTTCTGGTTGAACAGGGATTAGGGACTAATAGTTTCCAAGGAATAGTCCTATGGATTGAGGTTTTTAAAGACTGTCCAAGGAATATTCCTATGAATTGAGCTTCAAGATGTATTTTTATAAAGTAAGAAACCTCATGGGACAAGGAAATTTTTTCTACAAGATAGATTAGAATTGTATCCTAAGAAATAAGGGGAACTACTATTTTTTTCTCCCAATGTCTTAAGAGATATTTTTTCCATTGATTTTTTTTATAAATAAGGGGCCACAGGTAAGGGAATTTTATTATTAAGTATAAATATTTGTAATTAAAAAAAAGAGATGAAATAGTAGGGTTTAGTCATCACCTAATTTCACCATGTTCCCTGTTTCTCATTCTAAGCATAAGAAACAAGGAGAAAAGTTTCAAATATCAACAACCATATCTCAAATTCTTTAAAGTCCATCATAAGAATTCAAAGATATAGTAACAAAAACAAAACTAGGAATAATAGCTTAGTTTACTATGGATTGTCATGATAATGTTTATGTAAACTATAAACTAAACAAACTATGCATAATAACATTTTTCAAAATCAATCATGTGGATTTGAAGCTACTTCTCATGCTCTAGATGAAGGGTCTGCCTCCAAATCTTGCTCTGGTAAATTTCTTGACTACTCTAATTCTTGAGCTACTCCAATCGTTGATGATGAGCCTACTTCAACATGGGATCAAGAGTTGACTCCACCAATTAGAGTCTACAATTTTAATTGTCTACAAATTTAAGGGTCTACAATTTAAAGTGTCTACAAATTTAAGGGTCTACAATTTGAAGTGTCTACAAATTTAAGAGTACAATTTTAGTAATTTTATTAATTTCTAAGAAAAGGTAAGGCCTAATGAGACTAGAGACCTAATTGGTGTATGAATTGTGATCTGCCATCAAAGGTTAATAATGACTTAATAAAGATAATGTTTTTCTGATTGGATGTTTGTCGTAATGATGGATTGATGACTATGAAGGTGATTTGATAATGGACTTTATGGTTGTCAGGATTTCTTAAATGCTAAGTGTGGTTTTAGGGATTTCTTAACACAATGTCCTTGTTATTAGTGCTTATTTCCAAGCTGTCATATTTTTCTAGGGTTCTTTGTAATCTCTAGCCACAAGTGGCAACTGGTGATTTGTAAATACATAATGCCTTCAAATTGACATTCTTAGTTGTCTTGTGTCTGACTTATGTGGATATTCACCATGAAATCTTTCTCAGAACAGTCACTTTATCTCCAAAAATGTCAAAGTAGATATGTCAAAGTGGATATTTTATATTTTATTTTCTTACCATTCCCGTCAAATATGAATAGCATTTCTATCAAATATGAATCATGATTAGATTAAATATACACTGCTTTGTAGTCAAAATCTATTTAATGGATTTGTGCTTGATTTTATACAAGACAGTACTAATGCTACTATGTTTATATTTGATAGATTACAATGTTAATAGCTTAATTTAGAGTATAGGAGACAAGTTTTTGGTATAATTATAGCCTGAATATTTTCCTATGAAGAAAGACCATGTCTGACAATATGAACCTAGAACAAAATAAGGAGACAATTGCTAGATTGTGGGCTAATTTTAAAAGAAAAGGTGATGGAAAATGTTATTGTCCTTGCAAAAATTGCAAGGGCTTAAAGACTCGAAGAATTCTAGTAAAAAAAGCTGAGAATCATTGTAGAGAGCATGGTCACATTGAAGGGGGAACCATTTTTGTCCATTGGTAGGCATTTCAATATATTATTTTAATAATTTATATACATAATAAATCAATTGATGATGCAATCATGGTCATGATTAATTTAATATCATCATTTTGATATAAGTTAACCACCATGGGTTACATGTTATGGACCATAACAATCTAGAGAATGTGAATTTCCAAGTGGAGGAACATGGAGGTGAGAATATCCAAGGAGAAGACAATGATTCCATAGAAGAAGATGATCCTATGGCAGACAACACAATTAAAGATTATGGTATTGTTGCAGTTGATCATGTGCCAGAGAATACGATTGAAGATGATAGTACTGGCGCAACTGATCATGATGATGAAGATGGCCTTGATTTACCTATACTTGAGAGGGCATGTGAGCCCCTATACAAAGGTTCCCAAAAAACTCTTTTTTCTATTGTATTTTTTTTGGTGAACTTCAAGGTTTTGAATGGTTTATCCAATGTAGCAATGTCACGAATGTTAAGGTATGTCATATATGTCATCTTTTTCACCTATTTTAGTCATAATTTCCTTATTGTTAATAGAGGGTGAATCATGTATGCTAATTATATCTTTTGTTGTAGGTTTATAGGTGAGTGTTTGTTACCACCATCAAACATTCTGCCTCGCTCATACCGAGAACTATCTGCCATTATGAAAGATATTGGGATGGAGTATCAAACAATACATGCATGTCCCAATGATCATATTATAGATCATAAACAACATGAATATGCAACAGAATGCCCTAATTGACATATTAGTAGATATCAAATAGATCATATAACAAAAAAGGTGGCTCACAAGGTTCTCTAGTATTATCCCATTATTCCACATATGCAACGATTATTCAGGTGAACTACCTTGGCACAATTTATGGATTACCATGCACGCAATAGAAGTTGAGATGACATTATGCTAATGCCTGTAGATGGTTCTGCATTTAAGGACATAGTGGAAAATTGGCCACACTTTAAAGAAGAAACTCGTAATCTCAAGCTTTCATTGGCAGTGAACGGTATCAATCCATTTGGAGAGATGAGATCTGTTAACTCCATGTGGCATGTTCTTGTTATCAACAATAACATTCCTCCTTGGATGTCCATAAACAGGGAGCACATAATGTTGACAATGATTGTTCCAGGTATTTTTTTCATTTAATAGTCATCTAAATTTATTCATAAATACCACATCAAAATAACAATAATTATGTAATGTTTCTGTTCATTCAACCAGGTAAGTACCAAGTTAAAGATATGAATGTATATATTGAGCCCCTTATCGACGAGTTATTGGATTTATGGAATGGGGTCACTATGTATGAAATCTCTAGATCAATAGGACAAAGACAATTTCAATTCTAGGAAATGCTTGTATGGACAATACATGATGCATTTTTATGGTATTTTCTCTTTTTAACACCTCTTTTTTTGTATGTTATAGTGCTAACACATCTTTGTTGTATGTCTAAGTTTGCGCATGATAATTGTAATTATCAAAATGAACATATTCAATCCAATTATACATGATCTTGTAGGTCTTCAGACAAAGGGAAAATTTTCATGTCCAGTTTGTGGTCCAAAGATGAAATCTCATCATTTAAAAATTTTAGGAAAGTAGGTGTCAACTAATAAGAGTCCCAATTGCATACTTGAGGCACGTGAGGGGAATCATGTTTTTGCATGTGCAATAAAATTGATAAGTGCAGGGAAAGAACTGCTAATAGATTACCAGTTCAATTGCATAGATACGAAAAAAGACACTATGATGGGGGTGGTAAGTACTATATACCATTTAAACTAGCCTTCAATTTATGACTCCAATATATGATTTTATTAATAATTTTTTTTGTTAAGTCTATTTCTTTCATTTCACTAAATTTTTTATATTTAATCTTTGTCATAGGATGACATGGATCCACAATGTGATGATGGAGGTGGGGATTTTATTCCCACCCATTCTTCAGCAAAGGTAAACTTATTGTAATTGTACAAATAATATAGAAGAAAAATGTTATATTATTATGTTCTTTTCTTTAGGGTTTTTGAGTTATTCTCATAGTTTTACTAATATTCCTATCACAAATTTATGTTCAGGGAAAGGGAAAAGCGCCTACAGCAACAACACCCATAGTGTCAGATATGGATTATGCCATCCCTGATATCCATAACCACGTTTATATTGTCAAGAAGTAATTAAAAAAAATCAGTGCAAAAATTCTTGGCATTTTTCTCGATCCAAATCTAAGTGAGGAATTATTGGTGAGGAAAGATTTATTGGTGAAGAAAGCATGTAATTTGGATGTAAGCAGTAATGAATCTTTAGTTATAACAAAAGTTCAATAAATTTTTATATTTTATACTCTTTTATGTCATGAACTAAAATATGGATGTGTTCTTAAAGAATTTTTTTTCTTCTCAAAAAACTCCTCATGGACATTGTGGTGAGGTTGGTACTAGTATAGGTCCTACAAGTAAAATAATCCTTAAGTTAACATGTTACAAACTTCATTTGTCTTACTGATTAGAAATCTACATTTTTCATTGGATTTACTAGTTATTTTATTCAAATTCACATATATATCTTGACTCGTCACTTCAAACTGTACATTTAAGTCATGATGTACTCTAGACACCTCCTACTATGAGGACGTCATTGTCGAATTCAATGTCGGAAACAAGGAGCATGCAAACATCCACGTTTGCATGGTCTATACTTGGTAGGTCCTTGTTTTGCTATATTCAATTATGTGTTAGTTATGGTTTGATTTGTACTTTAATCTTGGATGCATTTCATAGTGGAATAATTTTGTGCAGTACAACATACACCTCCTCAGGATACAGAGACCAGTACTGATGATAATTCAACGACGTTTCCTGGATCTACCCGTGTTGCTAGTACGAGAAAATTGTAGATGTCATTGTTGTTAAACGATGAAGATATGATTCCCTTAAAATTACCTAAGCTTCTAGGTACTCTAAAATTATTATTATTTATATTCTAATTTTAATTTAATTATTCATAACTCAATTTGGATTGATGATCCCATGATGTGTTTGCAGGGAACGATGTTTTTTATGAAAAGATTAATGAGATGACATCGTTGCTATTCGGGCCCACCATGCGTACAAGGTGGAACATCATATGTTAACTAACCCTATCCCGCTGCTTTGATTTCATATAATTGCTATAATATTTTTCCTTTCATCTATTTATTGTACTATATTCAAGGTACGCAACTTCAGTCAATTTGTTTAGCTAAAAACTTTGTTTTTCTTAAAAGGTGGAATTTACAGGATAAAAAATTAAAAGACCAGATCATAAAATCTTTAGAGGAGGTCTTTAGAAGTAACATTTTTGGCAATGAAAATGTTCTTCAGAGAGATTGCAAACATCTAAAGACTGTGAGGGACGCATACAGAAGGAATCTAGTGAGAAACCCAAAGTATGAGTGTCCTCCTATGATTCCATAGAAGTTGTGGAAGGAATTCATTTTGGATGCAAAGGAGAAAGTGAAAAGCCAAAGAGAAATTGCACCAGTAAATGACAATAGAAGTTATGCGACAGTATTAAGTAGAACATAATTATGGACTAATTAGTGATCTTTATATTTATATAATCTAACATATTTTGGACTTTTCATAGACTACAGGACAGATCAAAGGCTACAAAGGCCAAAATAGAAAATATTGGCTAACACAAACTTGGCTCTGGTGGTTATCTGAAACTTCAAGCAAGAATCGTAAGTAGCAGTAAATCAAATTTTGAATCAATTTTTTTATAAATTACAAACTAAGTGTTACATTTGTTAAACTTCTGGATTAAATTGTGTATAATATTTAATCTAGAAGTCTAACAATGATACCCATATTTATCCTTAATTATGTTGACTACACATGTCTTGTACAGTGTCTCAGAGAAGAGGGTGTTGCAGTACATCAATGGCGGGGCTAAAATAGTAGATTATATGTATAACCATTGAAAAAGAGCTAAGCAAAAAATGCCCCCCAGTGCTCTTGTCTATTCCTAAGTTAGAAGATTTGTTAGGTATCTTAACACAAGGAACACTATATTTATATTTAATGTGTGCATGTGGAAGGTCTATGAAAATATTTTTAATTGAAGATCATATATATATATATATATATATATATATATATATATTCTTTGTTAGTTTTGTAATTTGTGTTACAAATAAAATTCAAATATGATATTTGAGTGTGATTTTTGTTGCTTCCAGATCCTCTTCTTTAACTACGGATGCCATATCAAGGGGACTCGGTGGTTATGTCAATTCAAAAAAGAAATGATTCACTTCAAAGTGAAGTTGATCATTATGTGAGGGAGAAAAATCATGAGCAAGAAGAACATGACTGTAAGTCCAAGGCCATAGATAATTTTATATTTATTCCTTATGGTTATTTCACATCTTGAATTATGTTTATTTTACATCTTGGATTTTCGTGTGCGTATCAAGTAAACATCTTTACCTCCATATTTTTCATTTAGATGAAAATAATTATCTCTCTGATGATCAATTCCAAATCATGTTATATCATTTTATTTATATAAAAACATTTCCTCTCACATAATCTGGGTAATAGCAGAGTTTGCGAAACATAACCTATCATAAATTGATATGTTCCATTTTGGAATTTTGTGCAGCATCAATGATCCATCGATCCTTTGTATAGAAAAATGAAATTGCGGTTATCTATTCATATAGGAATAGGGATAATAGATTTCCATTTGGAGGATGTCTACCAAACACTAGCTCAGAATTTTCCTTTTGTATTTATTTAAAATTGGATCTTTAAATGAAATATACAAAATGCTATTACAAGAAAAAAAAGCCTCAATATAGTATATGCACTCTCAACAACTTGTATAGTCTCTTGGATAAGGAGTCACTCTATCATTTGGAGAAAATAGTCTCTTAAATGCACAGGTATCTATTTCTTGGTTTAGACACAAAAATGCAAGAATAAGGGAAAAGAAATTCACATCTGTCAAATTCAAGCAGCATTTGAGCAACCAAAAAAAATCACCAAGAACAACTTATTTATGATTTATATGATTCTTGTAAGTATGGTGGAGACATTCCTAAGCTTTGAATTACTAAACATTTAAACTATTTTTTTTTCCTTTTTGTGTATATGCATGCAAACTTCATAAGCCTATACGATAGATGACAGACTACATATGTATACTCAGAAAATTGTATGTCTGTAGCTGAAACTATAAACTTTATTACATCTAAATGGTTATGTATTCCTCTACACTTTTTTCCCTTATCATTAAGTTTCCTTGGTAACTTATTCACGTGGCCTCATATTACATCTTTTTGTAAGTATAAAAGAGCTAATGTGTAAGGGAATAGGTTCTTCCAATCTATTTTGCACTTAGAGCATCCATTTTCATGTGATTGAGTTTTTGTTTTAATCTATGGTATCTTGTGTATATTAAAGGAATGAAATAATCAAGATAAACACTAGTGTTGAATGTGATCAATATTAGATTATGGATTGATACTTTTTTAGTTCCACTAATGGATGGGGAGGAAAGGTAATTCATTTAGTGGTAAGTTTAATGTCATTCTAACTATTTAGTAAGAGCCTGAAAGCTTAAGCAGACTAGCTTATAGATTTGAGACATAAATCTTTTAGATATAGTTATGTTGTATGTTATATATAACTATTTTTCAAACCCATATTTTCCTCACACTAATTTGGGACCTCCTCTACTATATTCTATAATTATCCCATCCCATATCACTCCATCATCCACCTTTCCCATAGCCTTAAAATAGTAATATTAATTGGAAAACTATCACCTATTGTTCAACATAACAAGAATGTCCTACCAAAATATTCTCCTCACCAACTTTAGAGCACCAAGTCATCATTATCCAAAAATTAAATAGCGGTTTGAAAAACATCACATCTCTCATTTTTTCATCTCTCCTAGAATTAAATTCATTTTCCTTTAGCATTTTTTTTTCAAGATATTTCTACTTAGGACCATGACATTAGTGCAGGTATTATAGATACCATTGTGAACTTATTTGATCACAAGAATAGACCCTTCTTATTATATTCATCATAGTAAATCATGATCAAAACACCTTGGGTGAAAGGTATTTCCAAGGAGTGTGAAATAGGATGAGTGCTAAATGAAAGTTTTATTTTGGTCACGTGGAAGGCTAGGTGGTAGGGTTTGATTAGAAAGGTAAGTCTAAATATCATGGTACTGGGGGGAGTTGGGACCAACAAGTTCAAATAGAAGCTTGAAGTCAAAGGTTGTCATATACAAGAACTAATAGTTTCTTGACTAGGAGTTCACAACATTGGCTATCATGTGGTATATCCAATTTTTAGTAATAACTGAGAGGGGGGTGAATCAGTGGCCTCAAAAATTAATCCTTAAATCAACCCTTAAAACTTATAACCATAAATTATGCCTCTAGTTATATTTTTTCCTACAAGATGAATGCCTTGAAATACTTTTAACAAATTACTACTTGTCAGAATGCTTTGTAAATCCTTCTTCTGTATGTTTACTGATAAGCAATCAACTATTTACCGAAACATAGTAAATATGCATAGTATACCGATCAATCCAGAGTTAACTATGTGAAATGCAAAAAAATAAAGAAATGAATCATACACACATAACAAATGAATTTTTAACATGGAAACCCTGTTAAGGGAAAAACCACTGGGACTGGTACCCCAAATTTTCACTCTTCTAAAGTGAGCTATGTTAGGAGCCAACCATGTTAAAGGTTACAAACACACTATTAGGTGTGACCTTGTTAGAGGATTTAAAAGATCATTTGACACTTAGTATTTGGCATCTAATTCTACGATCCTTGATCAAACACTCACCTGGCCTATCAATAGGTATCATGCATATCCAATGCTACTTTCTATGATCAAACTTTTTGATACTTCTTGGGATGTATCTCAATTGTAGAAGACTTTTAAGTCCTGCTTAATTAAGAGACTTGATGCTTCAATGGTTAAACTGAAACATTAAATGATTTGCTCACACATACAACTTAATTGCATATTTTTTCAGATCTATTGTAATGCAATTACCTCTCTAATCAATATTATCAATTCAATACCTTTGCTCAACATTGTTCTTCTCTGTGATGTCTCACTGTTCATCGGTGTCTGCAGAATCTAGCTCTTTCCTCGGCATGTTGATTAGGTCTGAATGAAGACTTTCTTCTTCTGTAGAATCTCTTTAGCATCTCTCCTCTTATCTTGTTCACCCCACATTTTTTTTAATGAATTGGGTTTGTCTCTTTCTAGACATGATTCACCTTTTCTTGGCTTTCTTGATTCTTGGCGTGATCCACAATTCTTGCCAATAGATTTAAAGAAAAAATCCATCTTTATCTCATAGAGATCTTCTTTCCAACTGGACAAATCAACTTTAAATCAATTAATTATCCTCGGCTTTATCTGGATGAATAAAACAATGATAAGTATCAATTAAGTCTATCTTTAGCTTCTTGAAAACTAAGCATTTTGTCATTTCTGAACTCTATGTTCTTTCGGTCAACACTTTAGTTAGTCGTCGGTGATAACTAACTGTTTGTCAGTGTGACCTCCATTTTCATCAGGATCTCCATCCTTTTCTTTTCTGTCAGGTAACACTAAAATTATGTTTACACTGTGTTTTTCTTGTTGGGCAGCACTGTGACTTTGCTCATCGGTAATGTTGTGCATTTACTCATCGGCTAACATTGTGACTTAGCTATTTTACTCTGACTGTCAGTGTGCACTACATCACTGTATATAGTCACTTAGTGAATACTTGACTTATATGCTTTAATGATAGCATAGCCTTGATTCATCGGTTCTTTGAAGTCTTTGGCATATTTCCATGACCATACAAATTATTTCAAGTTGACATCAATGACAATACAATACATTAACTGATTTAATGTCTTTCATGATCATCAACTTAATATCTTCAAACATTCAATTAGTTATATTTCATCAATCTCTCCCTTTTGCATTGATTCTCTGGGATTAGCAAAAAATCTTGCAACTATTCCTACTACATGTGCAATATTTGGTCTAGTATGTAAAACATACATGAGTTTACCAATCATTGATCTGCACAAAGTCTGATTTACTTCTGATGAATTGTCCTCCTTTGTCAGCTTACATCTAGTTGTCATCAGTGTTCCAACTAGTTTGGACTCTTCCATATTGAATATTTTCAGTACTTCTTTGATGTATTTGGATTGTGTAATGAAAATACCTTCATCTTGTTGAATGATTTGTAGACCAAGAAAGAACTTGATCTCTCCAAACATAGACATCTCAAACTATTTTCTTATTTCATTTGAAAATGATTTTCATAGCATATGATTGCCTCCAAATATTATGTCATCAACAAATATCTCAGCAATCAAAATGTTAGCATCAGTATCTTCCTTCAAATAAAGATTATTGTTTTCACTAGTCCTTACAAATCTAATACTTATAAGATAGGAATGAAGTCTTTCATACCAGGCTTGGGATGTTTGTTTCAATCCATACAAGGCTTTGTGTAGTCTACATACCATGTCCCTCTTGTCTGGATCAACAAACCCTTATGGTTGTTCAATGTATACATCTTCTTCAAGTATTCCATTTAGGAATGTAGACTTGACATCCATTTGATATACCTTGAATCCTTTACATGCAACATAAGAAAGTAATATTCTCACTCCTTCTAGCCTAGAAATGGGTGCAAAGGTCTCTCCATAGTCAATCCCTTCTTCTTGTGCATACCCCTTGCATACTATTCTTGCTCTATTTCTGGTGACTTCTCCATTCTCATTCAGTTTATTCCTGAATATCCATTTTTTACCGATGACATTCTTGTCATTTGGTCTCAGTACAAGTGTCTATGTCTTGTTTTTCTCTATCTTCTCAATCTCTTCATTCATAGAACTTATTCATTCATCATTATCTAGTGCAGCATTGACAAATTTTGGCTCATAATCACAAATAAGACAACTTGTATTTAGAGACTTACTTCTAGTTCTCATACCAGTCTTCTTATCTCCTATGATCTAATTTTGTGGATGGTTCCTTCTGACATATCTGGCAAGTATAGGTTCAGCTCTTTTTATATCATCTTAATCATCATTTTGTCCTTTATTATATTCTCCATCACTTTGTGCATCATTTTGAGCAATATCCTAATCATCAGTATCTGCAGTCTGATGCTTGAGTGCAATGATCTGTTGCTCGGGAGCTCTACATTGTTGGTTGGGTAGAGTGTCAGGTTCTTCATTGTGAACAAACTTTTTGTAGTCCTATAGTTCTTTAGTGCTTTCCTTTTCATTCTTCTCTGCAAATTCATCTATCTTTACATTTGCACTTTCAACAATTTTGTTAGAGGCTTTATTGAGACATTTATAAGCCTTTCTCTTGGTGGAATACCCTAGAAAGATTCCTTCATCACTCTTGGAGAAAATTTTCCATTTCTATCATCTTTTAAGATATAACATTGACTTCCAAAATTTTTGAAATAACTTACATTGGGTGTGTATCCATACCATAGCTCATAAGGTTTCTTCTTGGTGTCTTTCTTTAATTATACTTTGTTCAGTGTGTAAACAATAGTACTGACAACTTCTCTCTAGAAGATTTGGGTGATGCCTTTCTCTATCATCAGTGTCCTTGCACAATCAATTATGGATATGTTCCTTCTTTTAGTAATTCCATTTTGTTGTGGTGTTCTTGGTGTAGAGACCTGTCTTTTGATTCCATGCTCATTAAAAAATTTAGTGAATTCATCTGAAATAAATTCCCCTCCTCTATCTAATCTTAAGCATTTCAATTCTTTACCACTTTGTTTTTCAACTTGCCTTGTACAATTTAAACATCTTGAATGCTTCATATTTATCTTTTAGAAACATAACTGTCATCATTCTAGAGTAATCATCAATAAAGAGAATAAAATATCTCTCTCCATCATAACTCTTTGTCCTCATAGGTCCACATAGGTTAGTATGGACTAATTCTAGAATGGCATCAGATGTATGGGTTTTTCTTTTGAAACTAGACTTTGTCATCTTACCTTTTTCACAATTCTTACACATGATATTGTTGGGCTTGGTCATCATCGGTAAGCCTCTTACATTTCTCTTTTTTCTAATATTTATCATGTTGTCAAAGCTCAAATGACACAATCATTTGTGCCACAACCATATGTCTTCGTTTCTAGCCATCAAACAAGTGGTGTCAGTGTCATTTAGATAGAATAAGTTACCTTTTGTCTTCTCACCGGTACCAATCAGATTTCCTGATTTATTAAAGATCTTTGCCTTCTTATTTTCAAATGCTACTTTGTTACCTAAATTATTCAACTGAGAAACAATCAATAGGTTATAATTCAATCCTTTTACCCAATAATCATTTTCACTTTTTATCTGGTTATTTAACATTATGGTTCCTCTACCTTCAACTGGACAAGGTGTATCATTACCCATTCTTACTGAACCACCATTATAGTATTCAAAAGTCTCAAAATTTTGTTTGTCACCAGTCTTGTGGTGAGTGTAGCCACTATCTATGATCCAGACATCATTTTTACTAACTTTAGATATGAGTGTTGTTTCTACATACCTTTCTTCATCATCATCTGAATCATCTTTTACTGCCACAAAAACCATCTTGATGTCTTCATCAGATTTTCTGTCACTATCATCATCTTTGCGTTTAGCTAGGTAACTGGCCTTCTTTCCTTTGTCCTTGTAGTCTCGGGTATCTCTTCTTTCTGATTTTTGGTAGCTTCTGTAATCACCTTTGTCAGACTTGTTTTCAATGACCTGTCATGACTTCTATCATCTTTTCTTCTATTACGACATCTTGTAGCAAAGTGTCCAATCTCTTTACAATAAAAACAAACAAGTGGTAATTTACCTTTGTATTTACCTTTTCCTCTCTACATTATTTTTTCCATAAGTGCTTCAATTTCATCAAGATCTTCTTCTTCACTTTCACTATCACTATCTTTTCTCATAGTGTGCTTATGACTTGATTTACTTATTCTCAAAGAAGATTTGAATGCAAACTCTATGTTTGGTAAGACACTATTATCAAAGTTATTCATCTCAAACGAAATCAGTCTTCCAATCAAACTATCTAGAGTAACATTGTTGTTTTCTACTACTCTCATTTATTTAATGGCAGATACTCTAATAGCATAAGTAGGCAGTAAGGTTCTTAGAATTTTACTAACCATTCTATCTTCTTCTAGTACACCTCCAACTTCTTGGATAGTATTGACTACCTCTTTGATTCTTGTGTTGTATTGTGTGATGTTTTTGTTGGAATTAATGGAAGTAGTACTAAGAGGGGAGGGGTGAATCAGTACCTCTAAAAATTTTAACACCTTTCTTGATTCATTATTAATAATCATACATTACTGCATTACCAACCATTACTATTTTTCTTTCTTGTGTATGTATTGTTCATTCATAATATTTAATAGTTTGAAACATTCATAGAAACATTCATTAAAATGATAAACACATAACACAAGATATAAAATCGCAGAACTCCTGTTAGGAAGTAAAAACTGCGGTTGGGATGGCACCCACAAAACTTCACTATTTGTAGAATGGAAGGGAGTCGGTTAAGGCTTACAATTTGATCACTTCAAATGATCTACCCTGTTAGGAGTATTAAGGTGGAGATCTGTTAATATCTACTCTGTTAAGAGCTTTAGCAACACTAATTTAAGTGTGCACTCAGTTATGAGATTTTACAATAGGACGGTTAAGCCCACCTTTCTTGAAAGGATTTCATTAGTGTACTACACTTGTTA
>MU227430.1:227169-241984 GCA_018584345.1 Thuja plicata
GTGCACTCAGTTATGAGATTTTACAATAGGACGGTTAAGCCCACCTTTCTTGAAAGGATTTCATTAGTGTACTACACTTGTTAGAATGAGTACAAATGTTGACCTGACTACATACAATCTATAATTTATGATTATAGATCTATTAAATCTCTTAGAAGTATAATATCACCTTAAGTGATTGATGAATACCTTTTCTCTTCTTGTCGGTATCCTCTGTTCTGTTCTTGAAACTGACTTGATTCTCTTTCTGTCCTTCTGCATGAATTCTCTGTCTGGTCTCTAGTTTCTCTCTGTGGCTACTATCTTCATTGAATAACTACTATTTACAATAGATTGAGCACCTATTTATACAAGTATTTGACCTATCTTGGAATCATGCTTTTCAATGTTAACTCTTAGATCCAAGGTTTACAACTTGACCTTGATCTTTAGTTTGCATGTTTTAAAATAGTAAAACTAATTAAAATAATAATAAATGCATTTCTTCATCCACACATAATGGATTTAAAAGTAAATCAAGAAGCTATAAATACAACTTCAATGATTTATCTGACGTGGAAAGTTAGATCCACTTTTTGCAGGATGCAACTGACTGTCGGTTCTTGGTCATCGGTTTGAACTTGAAGTCTATCGGCATTCCTTTGTTGAACTATTTTTCGGGTTCCCTTTGTCTGTCGGGTTCCTCTCTTTTCTTGTTCCGTCGGGTTGCACTATTGTTACTTGTCAGGTTTCCTTTACCTTTTTGTCATCGGATAACACTTAACACTATTTGTCAGGTAACCTTGTCATTGGGTAGTGCAGTGCCCTATCTATCGGTGTTGTGTAAACTGATGGTGCAAATCATGTTTTTCTCTAAGTATACTAATGGAAAAATATAATGCCTTCAATCTCCCCCTTTGACATTAGTATCAAAAACTTATATTTGCATAATACTAAAGTGTTTAGTATGTACACCATGTCTGTATCCTTGTCATCATATGACTCCCCCTAACTGTATGCATCGGTATAGTGTATGTATATGTACATGTATATCATTCATTCTCTGTATGTACATTATTTCCCCTTTCTTTTACTATACATATGATTTCCTCCTTTTAACTAAGGTGAGTGAACATATCAAATTCCCCCTTTCTTTGATACCGATGACAAAAATGTACAACTTATAATATGCCAAAATTGTGACAAAAATGTGCAACTTACAATGTGTCAAATATGTTACAATGGGTTTTTTGATATCTTCAAGAATTTTCTCCGATTGTTCTTTCAGTTGTTCTAGTGCCATGTGTTGTAGCTCTAGCCTTGCATGCATATCATAAATGTTGTCTAGGACAGACATTTTTGGGGTGACAATTAGTGTATTTGCCTGTGTCATATGTTGTTGTAGGAGTGTAAGTGTTGGTAAGAGCTTAGCTTGGAGCTCATTTACCTCATCTCTATACTTCATCTCTGCAAACTGTGTGTCTTGTCTATGTTTCCTAGCCTGTATGATTTGTACATTGTGCAATTTAAGTGCTTCTTCAGTATTAGTGAGACTTTATGCACTGGACTTAAGATCAACATCAATTTTCTCTATCTTGTCGGTGTGCTCCTGAGTGATTTGATCTAAAGTGAAAAAATTTTGTGTTAAGGTAATAGTTGTAATCACCTAAAAACGGTCACCTAAACCCTAGACCCCCAATCTCAAAAATTAATCAAGAAACCCTAATCTTGATTATTCTAAGTCCTAAATCAAACAGGCAATTCATCACAGTCAAACTAATCTGACCTAAACCCTAGGTCCTAATCAATCATCGTACTTGATTAATTAATTAATTCCTAAAATCACATTACATTGACAAATATACTTTATATTATTATTTAATTGATATTATAATATATTAATTTAAAAAAAATTACAAAATTGTCAATTAAATAAAAAAGGAATTAAATTAATTATAAAAACATAAATGTGCATTCAAAATGAATTAAATTATTAAAAATGCATATGACATCATCAAATTCAGTTGATTGATTATCAAAATGGAAACAATCCAGTTCCACTCAATTAACTGATTCTCATCTGTTTATCATTTTGGAAACATTTTAGTTAACTGAAAACTAAACATGGAAGTTTCCAAAATAATTGATTAGTCAGTTCAGTCAACTAACTCTCTCGACCAATCGAATTACTTGCACGTGGATTGTGCTTCTTCAATTGAATCTGAGCCACTCTTTTTGTTTGATCTCGACCTTCGATTC
Source organism: Thuja plicata (assembly GCA_018584345.1). Classification (NCBI taxonomy): domain Eukaryota; kingdom Viridiplantae; phylum Streptophyta; class Pinopsida; order Cupressales; family Cupressaceae; genus Thuja; species Thuja plicata. The sequence goes on from MU227430.1 coordinate 229,408, forward strand.
GAGAGAGATTTCTATAAAAGAGAAACTCTTTTCCTTCACAAAGGATCTTAATTTTTGATTAACATTATTATAGTGCATTTTTTAATTTAGCTTTCTTGCATTTTCTCATTTAGCATTTGATTTTAATTTCCTTCAAGCATACAAACTTAACTTAGAGTGCACTTTCAATTTGGGTTTAAAACTAAATATATCTCACATTTCAATTGGTGTTCTAAAACTGAATTCTAACTAGCTTGAATTAACAACAATCTACATTTGCATTTTCATTTATTTTAGTCAATCATATAGCTCTAAATCCTTCATTTAGGTTAGTGTGTAGTCACTGAGCTTGCAATGATCTGAGAGCAAGCTCATACTCCAACCTTCTAGAAGGCAACAGGTCGATTCTTTCAGACATGCAGGATGAATGAATCCATATTCATTCCTGTATGCAATTGAAGTACAATGATTATGTTGAAGTGTACTGCTAAAGTAGAGGTCCACTTTTAGCATGCACAATAGCTCTGATATAATTGGATCAATTGTACTTACCAATTCTGATAGATTGACCTTTTTTAGTGCCACTTCTTGGCTTATCTTTTTGGCTAACTTGAACTCATACTTTTGTTCAAGTCTCTCTTCCATAACCTTCTTAGCATCCATATTCTAAGATGTTATTGCATCTATGATTATTACCAATTGATCAAGCATTGGTTCTTTTTGATCAATATCTATGTCAGGTACAATCTGTTGAAGTATTCCTCTTTCTACTTCTAGTACCTTGGCCTCTTTTACTTCTCTCTTTAGTTTGTCTTGAATAGATTTTCTTTCATAGATCTTGGCATACTTTTTCAATGCAGTTGGATCCAATGTTCTTGGATCACAGACAAGAATCTCAATGATTTCATCCAGAGTTACTGGATTCTTATTCTTTCCTTTCTTCTTCTTTGAGATTTGAGGGGATGCAGATGTATGAACTACCATAGCTAGTTCATTTGTTTTCTCTGACTTACTTGGTGAAGGCTTTGTAGAAGATGCTTCTTGTGTCTTCTACTCAGGTGGCACCTGTCGGTTATGTGAAGATGTCTCTTCATTAACTTTGGGTTTTTCTGCAGAATGTGCTTTTGATTTCTTCTCCATCTCATCCTTCTTTTCTTCTTCACCTTTCTTTGTTTGTTTTTCCCCTTTTTCCTTTGGAGTTTCCTTCTTAATTTGATCAATAGAAGTATCTTTCTGATCATTGGTTGTATCTTGCTCTACAGTTGTATCAGTGATTTCTTTAGCTTCTCCATCACCCTTGTCCTTGGGTGTGCCTATTTCCTTTTCGGTAGATCCATCATTTCCCTCTAGTATGTTTATTGCCTTTATTAAGACAGGCATGTTACTTTGAGTTGTAGCTTGGGCTTTGTCATTAGTGGTGTCCTACTTGTCAGTTTGACCCTTGTCAGTAGTGACATCCTCATCTTTTTGTGATTCTTCTGCAGGGTCTAGTACTTTTGAGTCCATCATTGAAGTATCCTATAATGTCTCATCAGCAACATCAATTATTTTACGATCTGATGTCTTCAATATTTTTTGTTGTTCTTGATCCTTAAGTGTGATAAATATGACATCTTCTTTATTCTATGGATCTTTGTCAGAGTCATAGTTAGTGATATCTTGGATAATATCATCCATGACTGTGTCTACGTTAATAGGCTCATTATCACTTTTAGTATTGTCCAGAGCAATGTGCTAAGGACTTGCATTTTCAGTCTCCTCCTCTCTGTGAGGTGTGTTGGTGAGAATTAATTGATTCTCACCACTTTTTGACTCTGCTGGTAGATTCACAAGTTGTCTCCATTTATGTTCAGTCATAGTATCCAGATCAATGAACTTGTTTTCTAGCACTTTGTAAGCTCTTATCTTGGCAACAAATTTTCCTGGGTGTTTTTTAAGTATTTCTTTGATCTCTTCAACTTTAGATTCAGGAGGCATCAGTCTCACAAGTACCCTTTCCCTTGCTTCTCTCTCTATTTGCAGGGCATATGACCATTGTTGGTATATCCTTTTACCTAGCTTGTTAGGTATTTAATTGAAAAATTCTGCAGGTGCATATTTGTTCTTGATCATTGACTTTATGAATGCCTCTTGTATCTTATTCTGATCCTCTGGGTTTAGTGTATCCCATTGTCTAATTTTGTTATTAGTCATTGTACCATGTGTAGCAATGGATTTGGTAGCTTCATCAACTATTTGATTTTTGAAGTTCTTCTTTTCTACATTAGGCTCATCATCTTTAGTGTTGTCTATGTTAGCCTTTGTCCTAACCAACCTTTTCCTCTTCTTTGGAGGTGTTTTTTTGATAGTTTGTTGCCTTGCTCTCTTAGTTGGCTGCTTCCTTATGTAGGTCCTTACTTGAACTTTCTTAAGCGGCATTGTATCGGTTGTAGCAGTTTGACTCCTTGCCCTCTGCTTCTTTGCAGGAGGTGGAGATGTATAAGATTTTGTCTTTTCATAATCTAATTTATTTTCTTCTTGTTCCTCACCGATGGTACCCTATTCATCGGTTGACTCTGGTTGATCTTGTTCCTCATCTATTACTGATAGAATCTTTTTGATATTCTTAACCATTTTGTCCTTTTTGTTTACAGTCTTTTTGATTTCTAGGCCTTGTTTTATTTTTGATGTCCTCTTCATATGTTCCAAACCTTGGTTGTTTATTATCAATGGACTCATTAATTAATCCCTCAATTGCACTTGTGGCTTGATCAATATTGATCTCATAGTCCATTGGTGCTAACCAAGCTATCCTTGGTACAACTAGTTTGATATGGGTGAATTCTGTGTCTGCCATAAAACATATTTCATCTTTGTGTTTTTCTACAAGCTGTTCAGGAATCCTAGTTCTTTCCATCATCTTTTCCTTGAACTCAAGGAAGTAAGTAGACATAACAGACTCAAAATTGTCTCCTTGTGACTTAGTCAATTCACTAATCTGATGGGTTATTGTTTTGGTAAAGTCCCATACTAATTTTCCTACTGAAGGAAAGTATTCTTGAAAATAGGAAAAGATACACATGATAAGTGAGCCGAACTTACAAGTGTTGGTCTTTGCAGACCTAATTTTGATCATATTTTCCTCAAGTTGTTTTAACAGGATCTCACACAGATCCATCTAAATTCCTTTGGTTACTATCTTGTAATTTGTGCTTACTGATGTAGTAGAAATGTTTTTCAATCTGATAGCTTTAAAAATTTTATACCCAACAACACATGCACCAAATTTGGGTTCTTCGTCAGTGATTGTGTTTACTTTGAGACCTCTTTTGCCTCCTTTTGCATTAGTGAGTTTTTCAACTTATTTCATTGATGGATGCTTGTGTGCCCTAGGCTTGTCAGTTATTGGATAACCAGTGATAGCATGAAGAACATCCTTGGTTATTTGCTTGGGTTGGTCTAGCCATAGCTTATTGTCATGCATTCTGCTCAAGACTAACCTTATCCATTCTGTTTTGAATTCCCTTGGGAAATGTAGGGCATTAGTTAACTCTTTGACCTCCAAGTGTTTATGCTCTTCCTTTATTTTTCCTTCAACATCACACAACTTCTTATAAGCTTTATACATTTCAAGATCACCTATTTCTATGATCTTGTAGTGAATATAAGACCTAACATCTTCTATGAGTTAAACCCTAGGTGGAATTTTTGAAAATGTGCCAGTTTCATCGGGTTTCGATGCAATTTATGGACAGATTTTATTTTTTGGCTCTACACATGTGTTGTTCTTGATCAACTTCACCACATTCCTCGTATCATTCTTGATCTTAGTGGTTCTTGAGGTGGTTGCCATTGTATTTCAAGTTTTTAGGGTATTTTGGAAATTAGGGCTTTCTTGATAAAATAATGACAGAGATTTTTTGGTGCCTTTGGTACTTACTTCAATTCGCAATAGTGATGAAATATTTTTTTGTTGTGTGCTAAATCGATCTGTGGACACTTCTGCTTTCTACTCTTTAATCTCTTTTATTCACTCTGCTTTCTCTTCAAATCGCGGGTGAAAAATGAAGTTGTCTCGTCGACTATTTATAGACTTTTTGACCTAAGTCTTTCTAATAAATGCTCAATGACTCATTAGGACATGAAGATAGGTTTCATCAGGAAGAATTTACAAAACATCATTAGCGAAGTTGAGTTTCTCAGGACAGTTGTTAACAATGTTGCTTGTACCGACAGATATCGATATTCTATAGTGACAACTTTTAACTTTCCATTTCTTACCGACAGGTGTCGGGTTATATTGGCAACTTACTCACTTTGTATGTTGATCAACAATCTCCGGTAAGTGTACAACAACTTATCTTCTTTGTTCACCGATGATTTTTGGTATGCGTATACCGATGGGGTTGATTTCTCAGAATTTTAACAAGTAACATAATATGCATCTTTATTATGCATATTTTGTCTGTCTATCAATTTTAATAATGGAACTGATGTAAAATATGAATTGGTGTAATGTAGTTCCATACTTACTTGTTCAGCTTAAGTGGGGTTGGTGATGTCACCAGATCCATTGGATGGGGTGTCACCATTTGCATTTCTTGGTCCAACTTCATCATTTCTTGAAGCTTTTCTCCACAATTTATCTCTTGGCCTCTGGATATCTTCAATGGTGTTTCCATTCGGATATGTGCTTTACTCTACCAATCGGTCTTTGCAATCTTTCTTGAGATGACCAACTTTGTGACAGTGTAAGCATGCCATTCTGGGGTTTAACCAGCCTCTAGACCTTTTGGTCCATGCTCTCATGCATTTTGTAGTAATGTGACCATATCTACCACATGTTGTACAATTTTTCCATGTATTGCAATCCCATGTATGTTGATTACCTATTCTTTTTGGTTGATAAGGAATCATTTGAACTTTAAGATTCCATGCTTTATTTTTATTTTTCCAGCATTCTTTAAATGTGTGCCCATTCATTTTGCATATAGGACATTATTTGTCCATGTAGGTTTCCTTCTTTGGTTGTTCTATCTTGCTCTTTCATTCATAAGCCTTATATCCTTTCTTGTTACATTTATAACAAAATCCTATGAATGTAGGTGTAGATTTAGGAATACCTTTCATTTTACCTCGACATACATTTGATGTGTGCCCTTTCTTTCCATAGTGCTTGCATGTTAGCTTTCTTGGTCTTGGATTTTCATATACATTCTTTGAGCTTGCTTGATTTGATGGTTCTCCATTTTTGGTAAAGCCTATATCGTTGTTGTTGTTGTTGTTGACTCTTTGTTGTCCTTCAAGAAAGTCATCCATTCTTTTATTGCTTTCTTTAGCCTTTCTGATAATCTCATTATGATGTTGCTGAATTCTAACACCATGTTTTAGATTTTCATTTTCTTCTCTTAGTTCACCAATAATTTGTATTCTCTCAATGAGTTCCACATTTATTCTATTTTCTTCTTGACTCATAAGAATAATCTGATTTGTGAGATCATGGTGATGCTCAACATGTCTTTGAATTTCCAATTCCTTTTCTTTTAGTTTCTCTGTAATCTTCCTTTTGTCATCAATAGCAAGTGTTCTTTCTATTTTAGCTTGTCTAGCAGAACTCATCACATCAATCATTCTTATCATCTATCTCTCTTGACCGATTTGCAGCATCTTTATTTTGTCTGTCAGATGTTGATTGATCTCCTTTAGATTTGTGATGTTTTCTTCTAATGTATCTAATATATTACTTGTATTTGATCCTGAAGATTCAAAGAAATCTGGAATCTCTTCTTCTTGATAGTCTTTTTCATTGTTCCAGGTAGCCATACCTTTCCTCTCATCCAGCATCTCTCTCATCTTGATTCTAGCTTCTTTATATTGTTCATAGAACATTTGTATCTCAAGCTTTTTATTCTCAATATTCTTATCAAGTTTGTACTTCTCCATTGTATGACCTTTTCTCCTAAGCCTTTAAGATTTTCAAGAAGATACTTAGCTCTGATACCAATTGTTGGAATTAATGGAAGTAGTACTGATAGGGGAGGGGTGAATCAGTACCTCTAAATATTTTAACACCTTTCTTGATTCATTATTAGTAATCATACATTACTGCATTACCAACCATTACTGTTGTTCTTTCTTATGTATGTATTGTTCATTCATAATCTTTAATAGTTTGAAACATTCATAGAAACATTCATGAAAATGATAAACACATAATACAAGATATGGTATCACATAAAACTCCTATTAAGAAGTAAAAACTATGGTGCGGATGGCACCCACAAAACTTCACTATCTGCAGAATGGAAGGGAGCCGGTTAAGGCTTACAATTTGATCACTTCTGATGATCTACCATGTTATGAGTATTAAGGTGGAGACCTATTAAGATCTACTCTGTTAAGAGCTTTAGCGACACTGATTTAAGTGTACACTCAGTTATGAGATTTTACAATAGGATGGTTAAGCCCACCTTTCCTGAAAGGATTTCATTAGTGTACTACACTTGTTAGAATGAGTACAAATGTTGACCTGACTACATACAATCTATAATTTCTGATTATAGATCCATTAAATCTCTCAGAAGTATAATATCACCTTAATTGATTGATGAATACATTTTCTCTTCTTTTCGGTAGCCTCTGTTCTATTCTTGAAACTGACTTGATTCTCTTTCTGTCCTTCTACATGAATCCTTTGTCTGGTCTCTTGTTGCTCTCCTTGGCTACAATCTTCATTGAAAAACTACTATTTATAATAGATTGAGCACCTATTTATACAATTATTTGACCTATCTTGGAATCACACTTTTCAATGTTAACTCTTAGATTCAAGGTTTACAACTTGACCTTGATCTTTAGTTTGCATGTTTTAAAATAGTAAAACTAATTAAAACAATAATAAATACATTACTTCCTCTACACACAATAGATTTAAAAGTAAATGAAGAAGCTATAAATACAACTTCAGTGATTTATCTGACATGGAAAGTCAGATCCACTTTGTGCGGGATGAAATTGACTATCGGTTCTTGGTCGTCAGTTTGAACTTGAAGTCTATCGGTGTTCCTTTGTTAAACTGTTTGTCGAGTTCCCTTTGTCTGCCGGGATCCTCTCTTTTCTTGTTCTATTGAGTTTCACTGTTGGTACTCATCGGGTTTCCTTTACCTTTTTGTCATCAGATAACACTTAACAGTGTTTGTCGGGTAACCTTGTCATCGGGTAGTGTAGTGCCCTGTCTATCAGTGTTGTGTAAATCAATGGTGCAGATCATGGTTTTCTCTAAGTATACTAATGGAAAATTATAATGCCTTTAGTTTTTTCCTTCTTTAATTTTGAGATCATCAAAATTTCCTCTGAGGATTTCTGCCTTGGCTCTCAAAACATTCTTGTCACCACCATGTACAAGCATCAATTTGTCCCACATCTATTTTCCAGTCTTGCAGATTTTGACATCTTCAAATTCAGCATTGGAGAGTGAGGAAGCAAGCTCTATCATCATGCAGTTGTTCTCATTCTTCTCTCTCATTTTTTCAACTATGGGTGCTCATGTGGGCACCACATATTCAGTATCTAAGTATTGAGTAACATCATTTCCAATACCTGATAAGTGGAGTCTTATTCTGCTCTACCATGAAGAAAAATTATCTTTTTTCAACTTGGGTACATCTCATCTGTTCATCTTGTGATCTTTAGCTTAGGTCCTGAAACCTTCCTTCTAAGCACACAAGCTCTGATATCAATTATTAGTAATAACTGAGAGTGGGGGGTGAATCAGTCACCTCAAAAATTAATCCTTTAATCAACCCTTAAAACTTATAATCACAAAGTATGCCTCTAGTTATCTTCTATCCTACAAGATGAATGCCTTAAAATGCTTTTAAAAAATTACTACTTGTTGAAATTCTTTATAATGCCTTCTATATGTTTACCGATAAGCATTCAACTATTTACCGAAACACAGTAAATATGCAGAGTATACCGATCAATCCATAGTTAACTATGTGAAATGCAAAACAATAAAGAAATGAATCATACACAAATAACACATGGATTTTAACGTGGAAACCCTGTTAATGGAAAAACCACTGGGACTGGTACCCCAAATTTTCACTCTTCTGAAGTGAGCTCTGTTAGGAGCCAACCCTGTTAAAGGTTACAAACACACTGTTAGGTGTAACCTTGTTAAAGGATTTAAAAGATAGTTCATCACTTAGTATCTAGCATCTAATGCTACCATCGTTGATCAAATACTCACTTGGCCTATCAAAAGGTATCAGGCATATCCAATATTATCAATTCAATACCTTTTCTCCACACTGTTCTACTCTTTGATGTTTTCTTATTGTTTGTCAGTTTCTGGAGAATCTAGCTCTTTCCTTAGCTTGTTGATCAGGTCTGAATGAATACTTTCTTCTTCTTCAGAATCTTTTTAGCATCTCTCCTCTTCTCTTGTTCACCCCACATTTTTCATAATGAATTGGGATTGTCTCTTTATAGACATGATTCACCTTTTCTTGGCTTTCTTGATTCTTGGCATGCTCCACAATTCTCGCCAATAGATTTAAAGCAAAACTCTAGCTTTATCTCATATAGATCTTCTTGCCAACTAGACAAATCAGCTTTAAATCAATTACTTATCCTCTACTTTATCTGGATGATTAAAATAATGATAAGTATCAGTTAAGTCTATCTTTAACTTCTTGACAGCTAAGCATTTTGTCATTTCTGAACTCTTTGTTCTATCGGTCAACACTTTAGTTAGTCATCGATGATAACTGACTGTTCCATCGGTGTGACTTCAGTTGTCATCGGGATCTCTGTCCTTGTATTTTCCATTGAGCAACACTGAAATTATGTCCATCAGGTTACACTATGTTTTTCTCATCGGAAAACACTGTGAATTTGCTCGTCGATAATGTTGTGCATTTGCTCGTCGGGTAACATTGTGACTTGGTTGTTTTACTCTGACCATCGGTGTGCACTTCGTCAGTGTATATAGTCACTTAGTGAATACTTTACTTATATGCATTATGTATAGCATATCCTTGATTCATCAGTTCTTTGAAGTCTTTGGCGATATTTCCATGACCATATAGATTATATCAAGTTTACATCAATGACAATACAATACATTAACTGATTTAATGTCTTACATGATCATCAACTTAATATCTTCAAACATTCAATTAGTTACATGTCATCACCAAAGTTGACCATTTTGTGGAAAGGAAGTTGTGTGTTTTATACATGTTTGAGTTAATGACCTCAGTAGTAAATTATATTCTTATTATTTTAATAGAATTTTATTTTTTCATTTATTTCATTTTCTTTGTGTTTCTTATAAAGTTGGATATGACAATTAGGGTCTTTCGAAGGGTAACTTAATTTTATTAATTTTTCAAATGTCAATACACAATAGACTTGTATATGGAATTCTACTTTCTAATTAAATATATGCAACTTCTTGACATGCCATAAAAATATCTTTGATGTGGTTTTAAGGGTATGTTATATTCTATTATATTTATTAAATTTAGGCATTTATTTGATTTGTAGAGCTTTAAATGGGATATTTTTTTATTGGCTTTTACAATGAATACAATGGTATATTTTATTGGTGATGATGATATGTGTGTCATTTAAATCTTAGGTTGGATGAGATAGACAAATTTTTTTGAGGAGATTTATATTATGACATGTGAGGAGGAAGTGCTTATGATACATTATGTCCTAATTTTTGGTCCATGGCATAGTAGTGAGGTGGTCAAAGGGGAGCTTCCCCAAAGTTTTTTTGAAGGAAAATAATGGCATTTCTTCTTGATAAATGATGTTACTCATAATTAATGCATTTTCCTTTCCATTTATAAATATCCTTATAGGGCATATCTTACTCAATTATCACTATGGGACAAAATATTTTTATACCTATTGATATGAGTTTTATTCCACTACAACATGCAGAACTAAGTACTCAATATTCTGAATGGATTACCAAACACATACAATTTGCTTGAGGCTGGTGGGATGGAGCCTTGGGCTATTGACCTTCTTGGTTGGGGATTCAATAATGGGGGTGAGAACTTTGGTTTTTTAGTTCTTATTCTATTGTAGGTGTGAATGTTTAGGTTCGCGTGGATTTCTAGTCTTTGCATTTATGAATCTATATAAAGTTGTGATATTGTTTTCTTTCTTTCTATTGATTGAGTTCATCATTCATATTTAGAGGTGTAAAGTTGTTTTCCATGCATTCAAGGTCTGGATCTAATTTCTCTTCTATTTGATCAGAAGGAATTAAATCATATAATGTGGCTGCAAAACGAGACCACCTTTACAAGGTAATTATTCTAATCAATATTCAAATTATTTAGTTTTCCTAAGTTTTCTTTTCTAGACTAGCTATTTGTAACAATATATATACACATGCATATTGAAGTTAATGTCTGTTTGAATTGTACTTTGCATATGTCCACTCATCTAAACATAGAATTTGAGTAGTTTAATTTAAGAATATATTATACAAGTAAACTGCAAATGAAATAAATTTTAAAGATAAATGGGGTTTTAAATCTTATGCCCAGCATTAGTTCCTCTAAACTCAGATGGTTATGTCAAATGATTGCATTTTTATTTTGTTTCTTATTAGCTAAGAAAATCTGAAAAAAAAAGGAGAAAACCTAAAATCAAGATACAATGATATGGAATTGTGAACAAGTCATTCATCAACAATGTAATATGTGGAAAAATCTTATAAAGGGTACCTAAATCCTAGAGGCTTTTGGGGTAGACCAACCGGTATATGACTATGATAAATTACTACTATGTTAAACTTTGTTAAATTATTTTGAGGACTTAAATAATTCTACATAATCATTTTAAGTGTAGATCACTATTTTGGAAGGTTGGACATGATTAATAGAGTAAGTTGGCAGAATGGGTATAATATAAGCATCACTAATGATGATCATCTCTTTCTTGTTAGTTGATTAACAAAGGATGTGCATTATCGTGATCTTCTGTAGTCCTAGACCCATGTAGCCAATTTTTAATTGAAAATAATCATGATGAAATAAGAAAATTGCTTCTAGCCATATGGATGCCTTTTTCAAAACAAGATAATTCAAAGTAATAGATACTACAAATGATAAAAGGCTATCAAGATGTCACAACCCTCAATATAGGATCATATTTATAATTCTTACAAGTTAAATTAATCATTTTCCAAGATATCATGAGAGGAATCAATACTCAAATTTTGTTTTATGTAAACCCTCTTAAAGGTTTAGTTTATTGAATTCTACATTGAGTTACATATTTCAGCATTCCTTTTACATGTAATCCTTCTATATCCTTGGTGATTTTATTGTACCTTCCAAATCAAAATATTTAACTCATTATAGTTATGGTTTGAAGAATTTTTTTATAGTAAAGACTAATTTCTTGTTTATCTCGACATAGTTTCAGCAAATAATGAGAGACACTAACATTGTCCAAGATCAAAGTACCAACTCAACATGTGAGAGACTAACCTCATCGGAATAAAAGAGATAAGAAATGTAGACCATCAAAAGGCTAAAAATTGCACCCTAAAATCACTTGAAGCAATATCAGATGCCCCAATGACAAGAAGACAAGGAGATATATAAATTAACATCCTTCAAGTGTAACTTTGAGCATTGGATGCCAAAAGATAGGAAGAGATAAATACAAACAAACATTGTCTCTCTCTTCCTGTCTTTTAGGCATCCAAAGCTTCAATTCATAATTGACATCACCATATCTGTAATGCCCACCCTAGAATCTTCCTATGTTAGACAGACAGGACTATTGCTTTGACACCTTGGGTTTTATGATGGAATATGATTATTATTTAGTTAGCATTTTATGAGATATTTGAGCATATATAATTGGTTATTGCAGTTATTTGGACATATTAAAGAAGTTATAATTTAATGACGAATGGCTAGAAATGAACTATCAGTAAAATGTTTTACATTGATTTGTATTATGATGTTTATATTATGATTTAACCCTACTGACCCTATTATGGTTTGATGTTCACTGGTTGATGTAGGTGTAGGATGAGGAGGGGTAGTCATAGTAACTCCTATGGGAGATCCACATGATGTCACACTCTCCCTCCTTGTTTGCTATTGTCTGTTTATATTTATATATTTGTATATGCATATCAGTTGGTGATGCAGGATGTAGGTACCAGGCATCATCTCCACCTGGCTACACAGGTTTGAGCGTGCCTTCAAAATCCTCAAACTGTTGATGTGTGGAGATTTAACCAAGATACTCTCGAGGTTACCCTTGGACTTAGAATTCTTTTTAAGGAGTTATCCTTGTTGGGGTAGTAGAATGCATATTATGTTATAGACTTGATTTGATGTTGGTCTGAGTTTATGTTATGAGTTAGAACTAATCTGTTATATATGTATAGTAAATAATTATGTTATAATTGTTTGTATATTATATAGGTATGTGTATATATGGGTGCACACGCATATACCCATGCTTATATAAATAATAATAATTGTATGTTTTTATTATTTGTGTAAATGGTATGTTATTTGTAATAAGTAAATAAAGTGGGTGAAATAAAGTATATTTGATGAAT
>MU227430.1:249205-259980 GCA_018584345.1 Thuja plicata
TGTTATTTGAAAGATCAAAGTTGGAAATATATTATGACATGTTGAAATTATCTTTTCTATCTCTCCTTTGTTGCAATAAAAGAAAATGTTTATTATGATAAGGTTAAAATGTAATTTGTAATGAATATTTATTCAATGTGTAGGAAGGAGAAACGAAATTAGTATATAAAGTAAGGAATATAATTGTAAATGAAATGTTATTTTCTTACCCTATCTCTTAAAGTGAAAGTAAAGTAGGGAAATGGAATTTCAATTTGGATAATTAAGGTAAATATGTTAGCAAATGAATTCAATAAGGGAACTTTAAGGAATGTAATTGTGTAGTAGTAATGATGTAATGTTAGAAAAAAAAAATTGTTAGCTGCAATTTTCGGTCATAAGACCTGATTCCTTATGGGTTCCCTGGTGGGGACATTACAAGATCGGTTGACAATTTCACTATTTTGTCTTCAAAAACATTTCTAGAAGAAGGCATCTGTGAGTGGTTTGGCTATATTTGAAGCCAGAAAATTTGACTAAATTAAGTTTATATTGTTGTAATTTGTCTGTTGATATTGGGAATGGTAACCATGAGTATGGACATGAATAACTAATGTGTATGAGTAGGAAACATATACGGATATTGGATCAACCAAAACCAAAACTGATCACAAGGGATGTGATCCATGCAGTGATAGGTTACCCCATAACCAAGAAGGCTAAGGCCCTAAAGCACCCGGAACGAGAAGAAATTGAGAAACTCACTAAAGTCGAGTGGAATGGCAGAGGTTTGAAGGTTAATTCAATCATCAATCCTGAGATGAAATTTGGTGCATATGTGGTTGGATGTAAAATATTCCAAGCTAGAAGAATGAACAACATAGCATGTGGAGAAGTTGATACTACATATAAAATTGTGATGAAGGGACTACAACTGGACATATCTGAGCTGCTACTAAAGAAACACAAAGAAAATATGAGAACAATTAGATCTGTCAGATCTAAAACAGGTAAGTTTGGTTCCCTCCTTATGTGCATAGTATTCTATTTTCATAACTTCTTTCCTTCTATCGGTAATGTTACTTGGGACACAAACCAACCCATTACTGCATAGATAAGTGACTTCATTAAGTCATTAGGAGATAACTTCACACCGTTAATGGATGGCTACTTTGCCATATTTAAGACTAGGATGGAGAAAAGGATGAGAATACCTGCTCAACTAGTAGAGAAATATAAGGATGAGATATGTTTTATGGTGGACACCGACACCACTCTCATCAAACCTACACTACTGAGAACATCATGGTTACCACCACTATACTATGAGATCAACATTGATCAGGACACAAAGGCTATTGAAGCCTTACTAAATGAACCAGTGGACAAATCATTGAGAAAATTTGGCACATATGTGGAAGCCAAGTCTAGAATCGAGACTGGCTTAGTAGTGAAGAAATTGATAGGAAGAAAACAAAAATGGTGAAAACAATTGAAAATAAACTATCGATAAATGATGAAGAATCAGAACAACAAGATGTCACTGAGGGACAGTCACCCATCGATGAAGGTGAAGAAATGAGTGATTCTGAATCTACTGAATCACATTCTCCACCTACCAAGAAAGCAAAGGTTGCAAATGTGACAGTTGCATCAAGAACAAGGAGTAAGACTACAAAAGATGCAGACTCGCCACCAACAAAGAAAGGTACTATGAGGACTTATCAGAAAAGAAATCCTCAAACCAGGCAATCAGCTTCGAGGCAAAGAAGGAAATACATAAGAGGAAAGGAAGATAAGGATGATACTGCTGAAGTAGAAAGAGATCAAAGATTCCAGATAGAAAAGACCAAGAAACCTAAGACAATTAAAGAGATTGTTGATTCAATCATCAATTCAGGCATCATCTCACATCACAAGATTAGATAATGACTAACCTTTTCACTCAGAGATCAGAACAAGATAGAGGAAGCCATCATTAAGGCAATGATTTCTTACAAGTATGTTCCCATACAATTCAACAACAAGATTCCAAAAGAACTCAATGACAAAATAGCAGCAAGATGGACATATGCCTTGTATAGACAGAGAAACAAATAAGAGAAAGATCCCTAGTTAAAATCATGCGAATCGAGTCAACAGTTGAAGAGATTGATTCAACAATGAAGGAGAATGCAAAGAAATTTTCTGCTAAGATGAGAGCATACAAAGAACTACAGTGCAGATTGGTAGAGCTTGACAAAGAAAGCAATGAGATTTGGAATGAATTTCTCAATAATCCACCCAAGAAAGTATTATCTCTAACCGAGACACCTCACATTGAGGAAAAGGAGGCCACGCCGATCCCTGAGCATATCTTCATCAATGACACTAAGGATATCAATCTAGTTGATCTGACAATAGAGGCAACTAAGGCCATGGTTGATGTACCTCAAATATTACAATCGTTAGGGGAAACAACAGAGATCACAATCAAAGATATAACTCATATTGATTCTGATGGTGATCCCAAGAATGATGAAGATGTAAATATTGCCACCGAGCAAGTGAAGGAAAAGGATATAATGGATGTTGCACAGGTAAATGTATCAGGTCACATGCCTTTATTGATAAAAGCTATCAATATAATCACTAAAGAGAAGGGAAAGACACCTGAACCTGATGCAAACGTACCAAAGGATAAATGTGATGACCATGGGAAACAAAAGGATACAAATGAAGAGCAGAAAGAAATAAGTGGAGAGGATAAACAATGTGATTCCAAGGAAACTAAAGAGGCAAAAAACATTGCAGATAAAGATAAGGTTGATGTAGAGATGTCTACTACCGACCAACAGGTCAATACTAAGCAGCATACAAAAGGAACTACACCTTCCACACAATCACCAAAATAAAAAGAACCAGAGACAGAACTTGCTATGGTACTACATTCCCCTACTTCCACCACCATACCAAAGAAGAAGAAGAAGAGTAAAGCTCCATTTACACTTGATGAAATTATAGATATATCTGACTCTAATCCAAGGACACTGGATCCTGAGTCCCTAACCAAATATGGAGAGGTATACAAAAGGAAGGCAATGTAGGACAACCTAAAAAAGGAGTACAAGAATACACAAGTACTGGATAAAACAAAGGAAATACTAATGCAAATAGTACCTAACATAGAAATTGATCAAAATGCACCAATACTTGATCAACTCTCATCACTAACCAAGGCAATCACCAATCAAAATGTGGATGCCGAGAAGGTCATAGAAGAACGAGCAGAAGAGAAGTACCAATATAAGCTCACCGAGAAGACTAGCCAAGAAGTGGCAAAGAACAAGGTAAAACTTTCTGAACTGGTAAATTCATTGGAACCTCCTATTTTAGAAGTGCTTACCTTAGTTCAAAAGTTATGCACACTAGAGAATTTAACTAAAGAGAATAGTGAAAAGATAGCAAAGATAGATGAAGATATTAAGGCTAGTGCCCAAGGTCTCACAACCGAGAAAAATGCATTCCAATTGCATTATGCCAAGATTGTAGAATCTAAATGGTTGGGATTGGAGATACAAAAGACTGAAAGAAAAATCAGAGATGAGGTAACCGAGATCCAAGCTATGTTACTTCCAAATATCATATTGTTGTTGAAACACATGACTTCGAAAAAAATGTTGATTGCCACCCCAGAAATGTTAGTCACTGAGAGTATATATGACATGCACGACCGAATCACTTAGGAAAACATGACCCTGGAACACCTCAAGGAGAATTGGGAGAAGAAGATGGCAGACATTCATAAATCCCATGCTCACATATTTGACAAGCTGTAAGTACTACACCTTTGTTTTTATTTTCCAAAAAGGGGGAAAATGAATGTACACAAGGGGGAAAATCCAAAGGGGGAAAATGCAAAAAGGGGAAATGTATATACCTCATAAAGGAGGAAAACATGTACATACATTATACCGAGGCTGTTAGAAACACTGAGAGGGGGGGTGAATCAGTGTTTGTCTATTAATTACTTTTCAGCAACTTAAACATAAATCAAACATACATTGAATGAAGCTTAACATAAGAACTCATAACACATGATATGATTACGGGGAAACCTTGATCAGAGGAAAATCCCGGTGGGAATTAGTACCCACAAATATTGTACTAGGTATAATGAACTTGTTAAAGTTCCTTTGCCCTGTTAGAAGTAGTCTTTACAATATGAGTACAATGACATGGTTAAAGGTCTGGCCCTGTTAGGAGTCTTTTAAAAAACCCTGTTAAAGGTATATGGCTCACTGCCTAGGCTCACTGCCCAATAGGATGAAGGCTACAACCTTCTGAAAGATGATATACACTATATCAAAATGAACTGTTGTGATGACACTGCTGTTTTATCAGTTCCATGTATGCATGAATTCTCTTACTCTCTTAAAGAGCTATATCATATACTGAATTCATCTTACTGCTCTTCGATATCTTCCTCTTACATAATCATCGACACTTGTAACATAACTTTACATTACATACTTATATGTTCATATCCGAATAGGCGCGACCCAAAACAAAACACTAGTCGGCCCTAAAAAAAAATATACAACGCTTTCGAACAAGTCAGCTCAAGAATTTTTACTACAATTTTAATTACATCATTACAAACATATAACCAAAGGTGCTTGGCCATTACATTACAAAATAATTTACGCTGATCAAAACACTAGTCGGCTTCCATGCTTTGTCTTCTAGACTGCTAGTCTACTGATCTTCCTGTAACTTTTTCGTACTGTTGTTCCATACTATGCATGTCTGGATGTAGCATGTACACGTGTCATACAACATATATCTAAATGCGCATATGCTAACTTGATCTCTCACATGTGCACTGATGTGTTGATCGCTGAGTACCTCTGTCTGCCCTGTTTTCCATAGTCATTTTGTCTTTCATGATGAAACATGACTTTGTTGCCATGATGACAACACAAAATGAGTCATGCATCCTCAAGGAGTCAACTTGCCAACAATCTCCCCCTTTTTCATTTATGGCAACAAAGGAATGTGGCCAAGTTACTCAAAATGACTTAACACAAAAAATGACTGTATATTATAACATTTTATTGGCATATACATATACTTCTCCACATATACACATTCTATATTACTCCCCATTTGACATTAATGAAAAAGGTGTACAAAAACTTGTAAGTCTTCTGCATACTTACTCCATGTAAACTTTAGGGTACACAATTTGAAGAGATTGGATCTCTTTCTGCCAAAATACTTTCATTGTATCAACAGTTCATAGATGCGTGCATAGGGCATATGTCAGTTTCTCCATTTTCATCAGATCCATGTGAGGATCTTGATCATATGTCACCATGGTGTCATCAATTTGTTTGATGTTCTCATTAAGGACTGCTAGAGATGGCACAAGTGCATTTCTCAACTAGGTTTGTCTTATTCTTATCTTGCTGATTTCCAAGTTTCCCTTCTCAATTTTATCCAACTGTTCTTGATAGACATTATTGCAAATGTTCATGTCTTGTGTGGATGTTTCAACTAATTTTTTGATGCTATCCACCATGATCTCTTCATCTTCTACCTTTTTAATCTACTCAAAGGTGAACTTCACTCTGTCCATGCAGTTGGCTATAACTTTCTTTCCCTTAGCTGCCAATTCTTTCAATATGGATTGCCCTATCTTTAAGGAGTTCAAGTCTAAGGTAAAGTTCTTTACCAAATCATTTAGTATCTCCTTTTTGTATTCATCTTCTGCAATATTAGTAGCTGAATCTACTAGGTTTGTAAAGTGTGTTTTGAAGTTTGTCAGAATGTTGTCCACATCTTCAACTGATTGGACTTTGGCTACTTTCTGATCAGCAGACACTAAGTCATTCAATATGTTCACTATTTCCAAAAAGTGATAGTTCCTCATTACTTGTTTCTCCTTTGCTTTTTCCATAGCAAGAACACTGATCTTGATTAGGTCTTCTTCTCCCCATGCATCTAGACTTTCTGAATTAGGAGTTAACCTTGACAACAATGAGGTAGATGGTTGAGTGGATGGTGAGAATATAGTATTTTGACTTGTATCCATGCATTCAACATTTACTAGTATCTCTTTTATTGGTGTCTTATCACCTTGAGTATCTTTTTTCTTCATTTATGTCAATTGGATCATTGGTGGGAGCTTCATCTTGTTGTGTAGAAGTATCATCAGTGCACATTTCTTTAGTGCTTACAAATGCTTTATCAACTGTGTCCATGTCTTTGTCAGATGATGTCATGGATATCTTGATGTTATCAACCACTATAGTATCTTCTGAGTCTTTATCTGTATCAGAATTTATTGTCACTATGGGCACTGAAACCTGTGGATCTGTTGTAGGTGCTTTTTGAATCACTGGTTATGTGGCCTATTCGGGAGGAGCTGGAGTAACCTTTTCTATAGGCGTCATTGATGGATACATGTGTCTATCCATAAACAATTGTGCAAATGCCTTTTTAGTCTCCTTACCTATCTTCTCATACTCTTTGTTCATAATCTATAGGGTCCTTGTCTTAGTTCAGAGATGAGGCTTCTCCAGATCTAATAATATAACCTTCTCATCATGCGAGAATACAGGGAGAAGAGTATCCAATGTTTCTTCTCTTATCCTCATATCTTCCTCAATTGTGTGTCTTTTCATGATCTCCAATAAGTTCCATAATTGATCCGGTATCACTGTCTTGAGTTCAAGAACTAACTTCTTAAACTTGATCATATGAGATATGATCATAGAGTGTATCTCAGTCTTATCAATTTCTTGATACTTGTCATATACTTTAGAAAGTGTATCTAATATCCCTTCATTCACAATCTTTTTCTTCAAAACATTTAGACTAGGTCTAAATCATACCTCAGGAGGAGCTTGAGTATTCTTTACTTTGCTCCGTGTGTTCCTTGATGATGGATGATTTGTGGGTGCATGTTTTCTTCCTCTAGACTTCTTGCTAGGTATTGAAGGTGGAGATGAGTCTAGGTTAATAGTGGTAGAGGGCGCAGAGGTTCTCTCAACTTTCTTCTTCTGGATTTGTTCAGCCTTCTCAAGTTCTTTTGCTATCTTGGCATCTCTAGCTTTGTCAAGATCTTCTTGAGTGACTCCATGTACTCTTAGAATGTTATATGTAATTCTGGAAGCCTTCCTCTTGTTATCAGCACTGTGTAAGATAGTATCCACTTCATTAGTCTTCTCTTTGTAAGTGCCCCATCTAGGTTCATTAGGATCTTTGGGTGCAGACAATAGGACTTGCGCATATCCTTCTAGCACATGTTCTTCCACTTCATAACCAAGAGGATGAATCCATTTGGTTCTAGGTTCAACTACCTCCATGCAAGTGTAATCTATTTCCACCATGAAACATATGGTATCCTTATATTTGTCAACTATCTTCTCAGATAATCTAAACCTTTTCTGCATCTTGATCCTAAATTTCTTTATATCCATATCCATGACATCCCTTGCAATGCTCTCTAAAGTGGCCTTAAGTGAAATCTGAGACATTGTGGGTTTGCTCCTATCTAGATAAAGGTTTGCAACCTTTCCAACTATATGGAAATACAAATAGATGATTAAAGATCCAAACCTAAATGTCTTTCTCCTGTCGTGCTTGATGATTCGAATGTTGTCAATCAATTGACCATGCAAGATCTCACATAGGTTGTATTGAGTGTTATCCTTCACCATTCTGATAGCAGCTAGGACAGTTTCTACAGAGACACTGTTCAACCTGCTTGCTTGCTGAAACTTATACCCAAGTATCATTATTAAAATTTTTATGTCGTCTTCTTTGATAGGGTCAACTGTCATTCTGCACTTGTCACTTCTAGATAGACAGACTTGTTCAATTTGCTTCTTGACATCCTTGCCAGTGGGAAAAATTGGTCTAGTCTTGGGAATTCTAGTTAATTCATGGATTAGGTCTATAGTGATGCGCACAGTGACCTCACCAATCCAATAAAGATCATCATGTATTCTTCTTAGCAAAATCTTCACCCATTCTAGCTCATCAAACTCATGCGCATTTGCGTATTCAAAAATAGGGTTATCAATCAAGTGTGCGAACTCGTCCTTGAATGTGTAATCAGGTTTCATCATAGATCCCATATGAGTGACTATGCTAAGATCTCCTATTGTTTCCTTCTTATAGTAGATGTACGCGCGGATATCTTCCACGTGAATAACACCTGGCGGGGTTTTGGAGAAAGCCCCTTCCACATCATCCAGTATGGATTTGAATGGATGTTTTTTGAATACAAATCTCTTATTTTCTACAATATCAAATACTACTGGAGTCGCCATACTTACTTGAAACTTGCTTAAGTAGGATTTCATGAAATTTTGAAATGGCGTGACTGCTAGGGTTCTGTTCAAAACTTCTTATCCATTCGCTTAACTACCAAATCTATTATGCTTCCATGCCTTGATGCCTAGTGCTCTAATTCTCTCCAAATTCTATGATCTTGAATGCAAGTGTGAAGAAGATCGAACACTTACTTTATTTTATAAAATATACCGCATTTAATGTTTGCAACCGTATGAAAATTTCTCAAAGATTTTGAAACTTTGATCCCGATGCATTTTAGACAATGCATGAATGCATATAGCAATATTATGTTCTTATAACCATGAATTCATAGGCGCATACTCAGAGGTGAGTATACCAATCGCGCAGGGGTCCTAAGCTAGAATAGCTCCCCCTAAGACCAAGAAGGTCTATTCAAGCAGAAGTAGAGGGTGTGTCCACTATGGATGCATCAACTACTTTTTCAACATCATTTTCCTTCTTTACTTCAACCCAAATTTTTCTTGAATCTTCATTTGCTTGAACAAACTTGACTTCTCCTTTTTCTTCAAATAGTGATTTCTTAGGATCCTCTTGCTTTTGAGTTCTGGATCTACAAAACTTTGAGACGTGTCCAGCCTTTCCACATGTGTGAAAAATGATAGGAGGTCTGATGCTCTTGTTCATCATGTTGCATTTCTTTTTTGTGTGTCCATTGTAGTTACATATCTGACATGTAGTGTTCTGCAAATTCCTTTGAGGTTGATTTCTCTGATTGTTTTGATTCATTCTTCTTTGATTCTGCTGTAACTTATTTCTTTGATTTTTTCTACAATGTATAGCCCTGTGACCAAACTTATTACAGGAGAAACAATAACCATTGAAAGGTCTTAGGTCTCTTTTCAATCTCTTACCAAATGACCATGTTTGTTACATGCATAACAAGTTCTATTAACTTGCTTGATTTCCCCTTTAGGTGGATCTTTTTTAATCTCTTCAACATTTTCAACTTTCTTTGCTTCTAAAGATGCTTCATGAGTTTTCTTTCTTTCTTGCAATGAATTGACCTCAATTTGTGCTACACTGAATCCAAGACCAATAGTGTCACCTTTTTACTTTTGTGCATTGAGCTGAGATTGAAGTGAATCAGAACTTGTGTGGAGTTTATCAATCTTATCCTTTGCTTCTGTTAATTCAGATTCCAACTTCTTCTTTATTTTTTTCAATTCCAGGACTTTCATGTTTGCTTTCAAGAGTTCATCATCTAGTTGTTTGCTTTCTTTGATCTTTTCTTCAATAAAAATTTGGTTGTCTGTGAGTTGTTCATCCAAATTTTCAACTTTATCTTTCAGAGACATATTCTCTTCATTGAGATTTTTCATCATTTTCCCTAAATCACTTGTAGAACAATCTTTCAAATCTTTTCTTAATTTTTTGATAAACATTTTTGAGCCATCAACTTTCAGTCTAAGTTCTTCATTTTCTTTTTCAGATCTATCAAGATCTTCAAGAGCTGCTTCAAGATTCTTTTTCAAATGTTTTGCTTCTGCTGAGTCCATGATCTCATCAAGTGGTTAGACTTATTTGCTGAGGACCAAAGCTCTGATACCAATTGTTAGAAACACTTAGAGGGGGGGTGAATCAGTGTTTGTCTATTAATTACTTTTCATCAACTTAAACATAAATCAAACATACATTGAATGAAGCTTAACATAATAACTCATAACACATGATATGATTATGGAGAAACCTTGATTAGAGGAAAACCTCGGTGGGAATTAGTACCCACAAATATTGTACTAGGTATAATGAACTTGTTAAAGTTCATTTTTCTTATTAGAAGCAGTCTTTACAATATGAGTACAATGACCTAGTTAAAGGTCTGACCCTGTTAAGAGTCTTTTACAAAACCCTGTTAAAGGTATATGGCTCACTACCTAGGCTCACTACCCAATAGGATGAAGGCTACAACCTTCTGAAAGATGATATACACTATATCAAAATGAACTGTTGTGATGACACTGTTGTCTGATCATTCTGTGTATGCGCGAATGCTCTTACTCTCTTAAAGAGCTATATCATATACTGACTACATCTTACTTCTCTTCAATATCTTCCTCTTACATAATCATCGATTCTTGTAACATAGGGTATGTGCAAGATCATGGGGGGCCAAAAAGTGGCGATGTGAAAAAAATCCACTTTTCACTCGTTCAAAAGCGCATGAAAATGTTTGTTGACTTTTTAGTAGGCCTAGGTGTCAGTACACTTGAGAAAACCTGACACCAAAGCACAAGCCTAATCGGGTACCTGATATTTTTGGGTATCTGAAAAAAATTAGTTACCTAATTTTTTCGAGTACCCGATATTTTCGGGTACCCAATTTTTTTTTTTTTAATAATTTTTTTTATTTAAATAATTTTTTTTTTTTAATAATTTTTTTTTTCAAATGAACTTTCATAGGACCCCTTGGGACACACTTGAGTGTTCCA